>JAQJVL010000197.1:341242-571242 GCA_035578905.1 Stictocephala bisonia
ATTAGTCTAATTCAACCACCTAATATGGTTTAATCATATACATAATAGAGTTAGTTGAATTTTAGAAAATAAGATAAAGTCTATATTTTTAAATAAGTACTTTAATTCTATTTTTTTTATTTAAAATTAAGTTTACTTTATATATTTACGTGCTAAATCATACTCTGACCTTATATCTGGATAGTTTTGAATAAAAAATATGTCCCCTTCTATTGAATTAACCAATAAGTATCCTCCTTATTTGCTAAGATTAACGTTTTAAGATTATACCCTTCCAGTAGAAATGGAAATAAGAGATTTTATAAACCAAATGACGTGCTTACAGCTAGAGTTTCATAATAAATGGATTAATTGAATGACTTTATAGGAAAATCTTGCATTGTCCTATTACTACTCTAAAAATAATAATTGTTTCAATTAAGGGACCATACATGATGGTATTCAGATGTCATGGTCCAAGAACCTTAAACTAAGTTGATTGTTACGGCACTTCAATTAGTAAAAACTTACTATAGGATATTGAAGCAAATATATAGTCGTTAATTAATATATACCTAAACATATGTGAAATAGATTCCTCCAATCATGCACATAAAATGCCTAACCTCTCTAATACCTTGCTTACTGACTCAAATGATCTGTTAACGCTCCCTAATTTGTCTTAAATATATTATGCGTAAAAATATATATGGTATAAATTTCATAGGTCAGCTACCAAGATAATAAAGGTTAACAGTCGAATAAAAAAGATCGTAGTAAAGTAAAACCTACGGTACAAATTACTTGGGTCTTAGTGTTGAGATTTTGATCCCTCGTCGTCACAGAGCTAAATGCAGGTTTCAGAAACCAGCCACCCCTGCTCCTTTGATTGAATTAAAACCAGCTAATCCACATAAACAAAAGAAAAACGTAATGGGTAGTCATTAATATGTGATACATAGTTGAACTTCAACTCCACAATCACGTGATCGATCATTTGCCATTCCCCACTTATCTTCCCACACCCTTGCGAATACGACTCAACACAGTCCATTTCTTACGAGGAAGGTACATTTAATTGATGGCAGTTATAGGGATACCAGAAACGTGTTTCGAACGGAAAAGAAATCCCAAATTAACGGCCCTTTTTGGAGAAATTTACTTTTAGAATAATTGGGAAGCTATTCGAAAGGGTGGTTTTCTTGCTTTAGGTCGATCTTCAGGTAGTGGGATATCTTTTAAAATTGGGAGATTTGAAGTAGACAGTATCTTTTTAAACTCGACTGTCTTAGAAGTGCCTCTTTCTGTCGAATATTAGGAGAAACTATGTTGTACAGCACTGGAAGCCATGAAAGGTAGATGGGTTGCAATGTGGGAGCCACTGATAGTCCTCATCGTCCTTTTTATTGTAAATCAACCTTTCGTACATGTGTACTTTTAAGCCACACAGGACACAATATTCAGCATTGGAGTAAACCAGGGACAAAGCAGTAGTACACAGGTTCGTACGTTGGCTCACCACGATGATCCAGCAGTGGAGTAACCCAGGGACAAAGCAGTAGTACACAGGTTCGTACGTTGGCTCACCACGATCACGCAGTGGAGTAAGGCTCACCACGATCACGCAGTGGAGTAACCCAGGGAGAAAGCAGAAGTACACAGGTTCGTACGTTGGCTCACCACGATCACGCAGTGGAGTAACCCAGGGAGAAAGCAGAAGTACACAGGTTCGTACGTTGGCTCACCACGATGATCCAGCAGGTTAGTGCAAAATGTTAGTTCTAGTTATTAGTAAAAAAATTAAATTAACTTTATTTTATTTCTTTCGCAGATGATCTGGATAATAGGAGTGTGGATGCACACGTTTGTAAGGCTAATTGAACCTTTAAGTTTTGTGAAGAGGTTATTTTGTTGCCTGCTGTTAAAATAGTTACTCTTTGACATGTAAATATCAGAGGTTACAAAAGGAATATTGGTGAATATTCAGTAATTTTAAATTATTATAGAACAAATTTGATGCTATTGTGTCAGAGTGTTGGATAAATTTATTATAGTATAATATTTGGAAAGTTTTGAGAGTGTGATGAATAAATGCAGTAGGAACCGAATACGTGATTGTGTATGTAAATAAATATTTAAATTCAGTTACTATAATATATAAGAATATAAAACATTCAACTTAAAATAAAAGGTAGTTTATGCATACATTTAACATTTGATAACCGAGTGTAAGTGTTTTAGCAAGAATTTCATTTAAAGTGTTATATTTTTATTTAAATGCCCTATAAATATCAATCATTTACAAAAAATATATTGATATATTTAGTAATTATTATAGTTATTTATGTTTTGTTTAAGATATATAACAAAATAATTGTATAATAAGTATGGAACACTGAATAATATAAGTTCTAGAGGACAAAAACTGATGTTTGCATTGAGCAAAGTTTGGAAAGCTCAAACAACACCCTTCGGATATCGAAGTTTGATGGAATCGTCGATTACCAATACCGAAAGACATAACTATCGTTCCATTCCAAAGTTTGTTTATTGGCAATATTCATAGAATCGTTTCTAAAAATACAGAATATCAAAGAATTTACTAACACAGATTTATCTCAACAATACCGGTATAACTTATAACATTATTAAATCTTTTGACCAAGTATTGATCAGCAATAAAGTTGACCGACACCGTTACTATTAAAAGTTTAAAAAATGCATAAGTTTAAATTATTGAAATTTGTAGTGAATAAATCATTTTCGTTTTTCTCTGTAAAAAGCTAGATAACTTTATAGTGAATGATTTATACTAAATACAACTAACTGAAGGAAAATCATTTGGAGTTTATTTTTTGCTTTTACGTAAGTGTTCCACATTGCTTCAAACGGGGTTTATTTTTTTTTTAATTATAATTGTTTATTAATATTAAAAAATTAGTAATAATGTTTACAAATTGATTTAATGTTAGTTCCGAGGCATACGAGTACGGATTGAGGGTTGAATATAATTATTTTTTATTTAATTTCATCTCATATGTTTTAGAAACATATTCCGCCTATAAATATATAATAATATTCATGTTTGAAACAACCTCCATGTAGTGATGAAAGAAGAAAAACCATATATTAGTTAACATATTATATTATGATTGAAAGAAATTACTTTAGAATTATATCACCTAACTCATTTAACAGCATTTTCTCATGAAAATGAGGCCTTATTAATAAACATGTAAGCATTTATTTGTACTTTTTTCTAGTAAAAGTAAGTTAGTTTAATATGAATATGAATCAATTATTATATGGGTAAAAGTATGTTGAAACGTTTAGTAGAAAGAAGAAAGATTGAAGTACTTTGAAAAAATGGTCAATAAGGGATTAATAAATTGATATAGAATTTTTAAAAATATTTGTTCTTAATTATCGTAGTACCCTTTATATAGATTTACCAACATCCGAATAATATTAGACTCCAAAAGCATAACTACGATACTATTATTCCTTTAAATAATAAGTCAATTGGTACTTTTAGAACCATCAAGTATATTTAAGTGATAGTTGTATCAGAAAAAGTAGCTTTTGTTAATTTCCTAATGCCCGTACATAACCTGTCCTTCAATTAAATATTACATCATCCTCATTACATACCTATTTATAAACCCTAATAAAAATATTCCAATTTTTGAAACAAATTTAGACTACTATTATAATTAAAACTTAATCTGTTGTACGATTTTACGATTTTTAAAAATTGACGGTTGCAAAAGGAAAATTCCTTAACTGGTCTCAGTGGAACTATACGAATATTCATATCCATAGTACTTAGCAGAAAAGTTTACGTATTTTAATTACGTTAGGATTTAAAAAACAATTTTCAACATAATTTTAGTTTAAGAGCTTGTCATATCTACATTAACGATGAAATACAAAGTTAGAAATCAACATGAAAAAAAATATTAACTTGAAGCAATATGTAATTATTTTATAATTATTTAAGCAGAATCAATATAAAATGTATTATTATTTGTAATTTTATTACCCCTGCTACGATATTATTTTCGATATTTTTGAACTAAAAAATAACACAGTAAGTACATCTCTAATAATCATTTCTACAATAGTCACGCCCTTATCAATTGGGGCCCAATGTAGTATTGGGGAAATGGATTTCACAGTGCTATGTGATAAAGCTATTCAAAACAACAACCCATTATCTAAATTCATTTTCGAATCAGATTGCACTTAAAAGTCAATCATATAGTCCATTAATAATTAAACAATTTAGAATTTTCAACACATTGCACATTAATGTATTTAAATTATTGCTTGTATTAACATATTTATATGTATATTAAATGTTAACTTTAATTATAATCTACATTGGTTGGGAGATAAATTATATTTTTATGAGAATGGTGCTGCCAACGTATCAATGGGCAGGAGTACTCTAAACATAACCGAATTATGTAGCTCTTGTTTTAGCACAATAATGCTAGACATTATTTTTACCCAACAACAAACTAATGGCAATAAACTGATACCAAATTTTTTAAGAGTTCAACAAACATATGAACCCCCTACACAAAATAATAATCCAAAACAACTGTGGAATACGTTCCGATTCCCTTCACAGTAGGATTTATCTGGTTAAAATATAATTAATGGCGATATATTTGTACTATATATATTATATATATAATTGTAAAAAGGTAATTTTAATCTGAATGTTATAATAATGAGTCCTAATTGAAGTTATAAATAATGATATAATGAGTTGTAAATATGTTTAGCTCAAACAAAACACAAGAATTTCTTGTGTTTTTGTACAACGGCATCTCTAAGAGTGAAGGTTCACGTTTGACACGTCGTTCTCTGTCACTATGGTTTCATTACCTATGATAAACCACGTATCCCTTTATCTCTTAGAAACACAAGAGTTATTTGCAATCTTTTTGTAAATTTTTGATGCATGGCCTGAAACAGTTTTCTTAGTTCAACAAAACGACTAAGTGATACAACAAATAATACATTGTTTGCAATTCAACCAATTCAATTTGAAAAACAAATAAAAAAAATTTATAATCAAACGTGTTAGTTTAATATTAATTTAGGCAAAAACTACTGAAATTGAAACAAATAGGTAGGTATTCCAATAGTCATTTACCAGAATATATTTTAACAGTAAACTCTGTAAAGTCTCTTGGATAAGCCATGTGGGTAATGTATCTATTTTAAATTTACTAAAGGCAAGTAATCTCAACCTAAACTCACCCCCTTACCAGTAAATCTAACTTTTTCAAGCGTTAGGAAGTTGGAATACCACTGGCTACTACCTTCCTTCCTTAAACTTTTTATCCAAGCTGGGCTGTCGAGTTCAGGAGGTTGACATTCTGGATATAAGCTGAATCTCAAGGCACCCTTACACTTCACACAACCTATACCTTAATAATAGTAGAAAACGTCTCATCGCTAGCCTTATAATGAACATTGAAACGTTTGAGAATACTGAGAAATTGATGCCAACACCAGCGTCAAATACAGCCAATACCAAAAGTTTTTTTCCGTCATCGTCTAGTTCTTCTAAAGTAACTACTACGATTCAGGTTCCGACCTATACTGAGACCACTTCCATATCCTTGCTAACCAAGAACTATTAAGATAATACTCTTGAATTTATTACTATGACCAGCCCTGCAGATAATAACAACTTTTATGCCAGCATGCTCTAGCAACCACGAAATAGAGACATCAGGTCCACTAATACTTAAAACACAAATTTCAACAATAATGTCATATTTTTCACTGCTCCAGATTCTCCATCAAAACGCTCAAATTACCACGAGTAAAGATGTTGAACTTGCCATATTGTGTGATGAGCTTAAAACATATTGTGTGATGAGCACGGTTATTAGCAAGATTAAGTGAATATCTATGAACTCGTACATTAAGAATACCATCCATCCTCAAAGTTGTATTGAAGGCCACCCTCCCAGTGGTAATGACCTATACACGTACAGTGGTAATGACCCACCCACCCAACCATACACGTACAGAGATGTATTGGCCCTACACATCAGTCGCACCTACCTCTAAAGAATGATGCTATAACCGTCTTGTTATACCAAAAGAACCTATACAGGAACCTATACAGGAATCTATACAGGAAGCTCCTTTGATCCACGAGGTTGTTATGTGATGTTATATTCACGTCAATCAGTGACACCTGTCATAAAAGCAAGATGGTACAGCATAAAAGCACCAACTTGTTACATATTGTAACAAAGGAAGCTATACAGGAAGCTATTTTCATCCTGGAAGGAGTTCTGTGATGTTATATTCATGTCAGTCACTGACACCTACCATTAAAAAATGATTCTCCCAAGATACAAGCATGGACTTGCTATACACTATACTACAGGAATCTATACAGGAAGCACCTTTCATGTGTGAGGGTGTTCTATGATGTTATATTCACGTCAGTCACTGACACCAACCATTAAACCATGATGCTCCCAAGATACAAGCATCGACTTGCTATAATACACTATAATACAGGCAACTATACAGGAAGCACTTTTCATCTTTGAGGTGTTCTGTGATGTTATATTCACGTCAGACACTGACACCAACCATTAAACAATGATGCTCCCAAGATACAAGCATCGACTTGCTATAATACACGAAACTATACAGGAAGCACCTTTCATCTGTGAGGGTGTTCTGTGATGTTATATTCACGTCAGTCACTGACATTCATCTTGAATGATTGATGGTTTACTTAAAGGCTTCACTATCTTACACAGGAGTCCATCCTTTCACTATCGTAGAGTATTTCACCAACTTATACTGTTTTTGTAATTAAATAACTATGTCTGTTATTTTATCTAATAAGTATGTAATGTATTGCTAATAATAAGTCAATTTTTATACATAAGTTATATTTACTAAAGTACTTATTCAGATTCTGTAAGTAAATAATTATAATAAAATCAATACTATCGGTTTAGTTCGTATACTATAAAAATAGATATTGTTACTTTTATTTTTAAACGCATCATTCAGCCTCAAAATATTATAGAAATAAATATTCTCCCAAAAAATTAATCATGGGATTTGCTTCAACATTACATGAAATCAGATGAAACATTCAAGTCTTTTCAATATACTTCAACGTTCTAACAATAAACAAAAAAATAAAAAATAATAATTGGATCACACAGGGTATTCTTGTTCCAAGGCAAAATCTTAAGTTATACTTTTTAATTTTCAAAAAATCTAAAATTAAAAATTTTAATCTTGTTTCAGAACAAACTCTGTGAAGGCTGTTTTAAATACAAGAAGGAATTTGTATTTATTTTCGACTTAAAAAGCAGTTAGAAATTAAAAAACTTAAATTCCAGAGAGTCGTGCCGGGGCTCTTTCACGGAGTTTTGATTTCGGTCTTTGCCTTGTCTCTATATTTTCTACGTGATCCTGTACAGCCGCATCAGATGGACAAATTCGGATCGGGAACACTCACCACTGTGAGGCAGGATCAACTTGCGAGCTCAGCAAGTCAGATATTAGATTTAGAACTCCTGCTATCATAGGTATGATTGAAATTAATGAATAGGCTTCCTGAGGGCGTCAAACAAATACAAAAACAAATCATTTTAAAAGCTAACTAAAATATAAATTGGTAAAAAATACGTTCTTTTCAGTCGATGAGTTTATGATGAGCCACTGGGATTATTATAAATAGTAGATTATTATAAATAATCAACAAAAAGGGGGCCTTATATCAAAATGATGGAATGCATAACTCTATCAATATAACTTTTGTATGTTTGAACGGATATGAATGGATAAATAAAATGGACGTTTTGCGTTAATTCACTACTACTAATTTGTTTAGGTTATGTTAGGTTAGGTTAGGTTTTGTTAGGTTAACCTAATTTAAGGTTATGGTAGTGAATTAACGGAATATATCCGATATTTCATTTTGACGTTTGTGATTTAATGTATTGTTTTTATGAAATAAATTATATTATTAGTATTAATTCCTTGTTCAAAAATAACCTTACCTGTGAATGCGATTTGGGTATATTTTGACTAAATGAACACCAACAAAGTCCATAAAACTATTTTATGTGTCGTCAACATATAAACACGTATGTGGGTAAAAGACGTGTGTGGGTAGACTATAACGTTACTTGACTATCGTTTAGTACTGCTCTAACAGTCAACTTCAACCTCTTCCATTGACCTAGTTTAATCGACTATTCGTAATGACAATCGAACAAGAAGTCAGTTGGAATTGCCAAGTGCAGTAAGTGGCCTTGCTAATGACCGTCCCCAGAGTTGTAGAGCTTAGCTGGTAGTTAACAGTTTCCATAGCCACCTTTTAGGAAGCAAAGTGATTTAAACTTACATTATAATTACGACCTGATATTGAACATACTGTATTGCACATTTTTACTTTTTCTAAAGTTATTGCCACTTAAAGTAGCAACACTCGCTAGGTTTTAGTTTGAGAATTAGTTTGTAAAATGTACATTTTGTAATTTGTAATGTTTAAAAATAATGAATGATAAAGAAAATAAATAAAAGAAAGCAGTCCAAGAAGGTCTTTTTAGGCTCTCCGAATGACCTTGAACTAAATACCTTCGCTGTAACGTATTCAGCTACACAGCCTGTGACGTCACCACAATGATTTATTTGGCCAAGAATAGGCGAATTCCCCTACTATTGCTAGCTTATCACAGTTTTTTTATTAACAGTGTGTGTCCATAGATGCTATAGATTTGTACAGAAGAAGTCAGAAAAGCTTTATATATATATATATATAAAAAAAAAATAAAACATATTTACCGTAAAATTGTTCCAGTTACTACAATATTTAGGTTATATACACACTAGCACAACAAGATAAAAAGTAAAACAATTAAAAAGGATAACTTTTTTTAACTTGAGGAAGACAAATGTTGTTGAAGATTTGCCATCAATACGTGAAAAATACCAATCGCGACGTTTCGATTTTTTTTCGAGGGATTGGTAAAACCCAAATCTCTTTCAAGTGCTAAAAACTAAATTAAATCTAAACAAACATGTTATAAAACTACGTTCTTAAACTAATAAACTTATCTACATTATTAATTATCTACATTTTAACCTAGATTCTAGAATGGGGTACACAAAATTTAGGTTAAAATGTAGATTATTTATAATGTAGATACGTTTATTAGTTTAAGAACGTAGTTTTATAACATGTTTGTGTAGATTTAATTTAGTTTTTAGCTCTTGAAAAAGATTTGGGTTTTATCAAATCGAAACGTCTTGATTGGTATTTTTTAAGTAATGATAGGAAATATCCAACAACCTTTGCCTTCCTCATCTGATACTTCATCATTAACAAATTTTTGTTAACTTATTCAATCCATTTTGTGTACTATATAAACAACTGTTACGTAACTATGCATCTTTTGTTTCATCTCAAACTTTGGCATGACCATTTTCTGTCATTAGAGAGTCTGGTAGTTAGTTGAACAGTGTTGAGCCACAGTTGACGAATTATCTTTATAAACATTGGTTTTATGTTACGGTAACAGTATGTTGTTATTCGTCCATAAACTGTGTCATTGATTTTATATACACTCATAGATTTATCATCCAATGACAAATTCTTTAGCTCAAATTGTCAGCTGTTTTGAGGTGCAGTTGTGGAGCGTTGTAGTCTAATATAAATGTAATGCAGTTTAAACCAGTTAAGTTGGCAGATACAATAGATATTTCTTAAGGATAAACGTGTGAAAAGAGGAAGCCCCCTAGTAAGTGGTCCTCTATAGACAATGGCCTGCAAGACGACCTATACTTCTTTTGGAATATTCCTCTTATGTGTTTTTCTGAATTGTATGTAAGATAAGTCCTGTTGGATGCACTACCGATACTCTATAGCTTACACTCGGAAATATAAACCTGTGATGAACTACAAAAGAAAAGGTCTGGTATTTTTCAAAAAATTTCTAAAACGAAAAGACAGATATTAATTTTTTGCAGATAAAATCGAAGTGTTGGTTGGATTTGAGATTACTGTCAATATGGACACCAAATACGTTTAGTTGTTGTTCAGGATTATAGATCGATAATGAAAGGGGTATTAACGTTTGTGTGTTGCTTTTTACCTCTGTTTCTTTGTTATTTGTGGTAATAACTAAATAATTACAATTTAAATCATAAGAAAAAGAGATTCTGTCTCAGAGATAGAAACCCTATCTATTTTTAGATGGGATTATTGCATTTTATTTAACATCTATTTAAGGACTACCAACCGGCGAAAACATATTAAAAATTTACTGAAATTGCAAACTCTATTTCCGTGTCTCTGTTTGCAAATTGTAATGGCTATTAAAACCTTGTATGTACACGTTAATACGAAAAAGAGTGAACATTTAATAATAAAGACGCAAGTGAAGTGCAATTGGTCTTAAATTGATGGTGCAGATGTTATTGCAAGGGATAAAAGGCTATATTTTTTACTAAAGTTAAAAATCATCCTTGACTACCAAAAAATTTTTTATTTTGAAAAGAGAATATCTATTGATACATAATTTAACTTATATCTATTAATCATTACATACTGAGGGTCTTTTTTAGAAAAGGACTTCAACCTCTTTTTTAGAAGAGATTAGGTGTTAGACTCATATCTCTGTGAGTTCATTTAACGTCACAGGAACTAAAGCAGGAAACCCACTATGCCACATATCGTACTGACAACAATGCTTTTCATTGTTTGTAATGAACGTCAACCCACGATTCCAGTCGTCAGAGTCCCGTACCGTCTCCGTCATTCACCATTGCTCTTGCCGGACAGCCGGCCCACCAGAGCCCCGTACCATCTCCGTCAGTCACCATTGCTCTTGCCGGACAGCCGGTCCATCGGAGCCCCGTACCATCTCCGTCAGTCACCATTGCTCTTGTCAGACAGCCGGTCCGTCAGAGCCCCGTACCGTCTCCATCAGTCACCATTGCTCTTGCCGGACAGCCGGTCCATCAGAGCCCCGTACCGTCTCCGTCAGTCACCATTGCTCTTGTCAGACAGCCGGTCCGTCAGAGCCCCGTACCGTCTCCGTCAGTCACCATTGCTCTTGCCGGACAGCCGGTCCGTCAGAGCCCCGTACTGTCTCCGTCAGTCGCCATTGCTCTTGCCGGACAGCCGGTCCACCAGAGCCCCGTACCGTGTCCGTCAGTCACCATTGCTCTTGCCGGACAGCCGGTCTGTCAGAGCCCCGTACCGTCTCCGTCAGTCGCCATTGCTCTTGCCGGACAGCCGGTCCACCAGAGCCCCGTACCGTGTCCGTCAGTCACCATTGCTCTTGCCGGACAGCCGGTCTGTCAGAGCCCCGTACCGTGTCCGTCAGTCACCATTGCTCTTGCCGGACAGCCGGTCTGTCAGAGCCCCGTACCGTCTCCGTCAGTCACCATTGCTCTTGCCGGACAGCCGGTCTGTCAGAGCCCCGTACCGTCTCCGTCAGTCACCATTGCTCTTGCCGGACAGCCGGTCCATCATTTCTCTAGTTTGGGGAATGTTACTACTCTTACCTATACAGGAAATATTCATCTGCTAGTTCACCGTCTAATAAATCGGTCTATAATTAATTAACTTACTTCAGTGTCAGGGCCAGTCCCTCCACAGGACCAATGATCTCACGGAAGTTAGTGTGTATCACTGGGAGTTTCAGTGACTCGATCAACTCGTAGAACACCTTTGAGGACTTACGGAAATATAAAAAGAACTTAGCATCGTTTTTCAAATTGTCAAACAAATTATGAAATTCACCATGTTCTTTTGTTCTTCTGAAATATCATACACCCAGTATCTATTCTTCCTCCGTTTCTCTCTCTCTCTTCTTTTTAAGCACACGCTACGACTATCACAAACAACCCCTTGTTTGGTGAACTCTTCATCGCAACAACTGTACTTCTTCTAGGTAGTTCCAGTTTCTGACTGAGTAATGACGGGCAAATGGCTTATCGCCATAAAAACTGGGGGAAGGCGGCAGCTGACGATGACGGTCGTTGCCGGACGGTGACGGCTAGTGGGTTTCCTGCTTAAGAAGCAGATTTGATCGACGCAATCAGGCACGACATAAACTTGTTCTGGCCTCCAGAATAATGTGTCCTTTTCTTCATTACAACATTTACTGAATCATTGTTTTGTTTTATTCCTATTCTATGAGCTATTCCAACAGAAAGATTTTCAAGAGTGGGGTTCTCTTCTAAAAAAGACCCCATACCGGTGTAATTATGTCTTATAAATAAGGTTATAAATGATGTTTTTATTGAAAAAATAACATTTTTAAAAACACAGGTAATGAACAAAAAAGTGTTTATTTTTAAAATTGATGTCTCTAATATGGTTTGATGTATAAGATTTATTAATATTTCTCGTTAAAATATGTAATTTATATTTTAAGAGTGGCTTGCTATGCAGATTGTCCCAGGTTCAAAACCAGTGTGAACATCTAGTCTATATCTCTGCGTCTCCCGTGATTTAAAGGTCACGTTAATTAGGTGGTCCAAAAACCAATAATGAGCATTTAGACCAACTTAAAGTCGTATAAAATTTAGTATTTTTGCTCTGAGACATAATAATAATTTTAAGCACTTGATGGGCATAATGATCGGATATATCCGTCTTGACAACCGAGACTGAAGAGGTTGGCACATTGATTATAACGTTGCGAGGGCTGTACTTGACAGAGGAGCGCAGGTCCCAAGAGTATTAAAGTCAGCCATTTTATTAAACACATTTTACGTTTCTAACTTCCTTTATCGAAACTTTCCTCCCGTATAACTAAACAGCTAACACCACACTCTGTTGACGTGAACACTATACGTAACTTAATTTGAATATATGTGTATGATGTATGTGTGCATACGCTTCCGTATGACTCGATCAAACAGCTACCACCACACTCTGTTGACGTGAACACTATACGTAACTTAATTTGAATATATGTGTATGATGTATGTGTGCATACGCTTCCGTATGACTCGATCAAACAGCTAAGACCGCATTCTGTTGACGTGAACACTATACGTAACTTAATTTGAATATATGTGTATGATGTATGTGTGCATACGCTTCCGTATGACTCGATCAAACAGCTACCACCACGCTCTGTTGACGTGAACACTATACGTAACTGAATTTGAATATATGTGTGTAATGTATGTGTACATACGCTTCCGTATGACTCGATCAAACAGCTACCACCGCACTCTGTTGACGTGAACACTATACGTAGCTGAATTTGAATATATGTGTGTGATTTATGTGTACATATGCTTCCGTATGACTCGATCAAACAGCTACCACCACACTCTGTTGACGTGAACACTACACGTAACTTAATTTGAGTATATGTGTGTGATGTATGTGTACAATATATGCTTCCGTATTACAGTTGAAAAGTTTTTATCTGTCGTTTCCTTTCTTTATCGTATTGTCTTGTACTTTCCTCTTTTAATTTTTATATACCCTATTTATATATTCTACCTGGCGTACTTTACCAAGTTTCAATTTGTTAAGTCTATGCAAATTGCATTTGCACTTCGGTGTCAGTCCTTATATGTTATAGATTTTTTAGTATCTATCATTTATTATATATATATTTGACTTCCTTAGTTAGAGATTAGTTATTTTTAGGAACCCTAGTATACTAATACATGTTTTTAGTTTATTTGATAGAACTCGTCCCGCGCACAGGTCGTCCTAGACCTATGTGGGACTATTTTTATCTTAATAAAAATATTTTTATACATTATGTATATGTTCTTGGTCAATAAATCTCTCAAAAATATTTTTATACATTATGTATATGTTCTTGGTCAATCTCTCTCTCTCTCTCTCTCTCTCTCTCTCTCTCTCTTTCTCTCTCTCTCTCTCTCTCTCTCTCTCTCTCTCTCTCTCTCTCTCTCTCTCTCTCTCTCTCTCTCTCTCTCTCTCTCTCTCTCTCTCTCTCTCTCTCTCTCTCTCTCTCTCTCTCTCTCTCTCTCTCTCTCTCTCTCTCTCTCTCTCTCTCTCTCTCTCTCTCTCTCTCTCTCTCTCTCTCTCTCTCTCTCTCTCTCTCTCTCTCTCTCTCTCTCTCTCTCTCTCTCTCTCTCTCTCTCTCTCTCTCTCTCTCTCTCTCTCTCTCTCTCTCTCTCTCTCTCTCTCTCTCTCTCTCTCTCTCTCTCTCTCTCTCTCTCTCTCTCTCTCTCTCTCTCTCTCTCTCTCTCTCTCTCTCTCTCTCTCTCTCTCTCTCTCTCTCTCTCTCTCTCTCTCTCTCTCTCTCTCTCTCTCTCTCTCTCTCTCTCTCTCTCTCTCTCTCTCTCTCTCTCTCTCTCTCTCTCTCTCTCTCTCTCCTCTCTCTCTCTCTCTCTCTCTCTCTCTCTCTCTCTCTCTCTCTCTCTCTCTCTCTCTCTCTCTCTCTCTCTCTCTCTCTCTCTCTCTCTCTCTCTCTCTCTCTCTCTCTCTCTCTCTCTCTCTCTCTCTCTCTCTCTCTCTCTCTCTCTCTCTCTCTCTCTCTCTCTCTCTCTCTCTCTCTCTCTCTCTCTCTCTCTCTCTCTCTCTCTCTCTCTCTCTCACTCTGTTCATGGACCTATTTACATTAAAAAAAGTTTAACATCGCAAAGCCACTGGTCAACTTTATTGTTAATGTAAAAATCACCAATTATAATGATTATAGATTTTCGAGATTGTAAAATATTTAAAGGATTCCATTAAAAAACTTGTTATTAGATTGATTACTTGAGAAATAACTGATTATTTGGCATCATTATATCAGGGGATAAGGGGATAAGAAGGTTGGAGGTTTGTCAATAATTACAACTCGACACGTTAAAGATTTATTATCCAATTTTCTCTCGAAAACATCGTTTGGCCGTATACTATTCCAAATACATTATAAATTTTACCTAACATTTAAGCCTGTTCTTTGTTCTATTTTTATTTCGTGTCTACATAATAGATCAGTAATTTCGAAGATTTCTAAAATAGCAACATCATTTTTAAAGAGGAAATTATTAAGTTTGAGAATTTAAAGTTAGTTCAAGCTAAGTTTTATGGTGAAGTAAACTAACAATTATTAGACGTAACTCTGGATATTTTTTCTCTCTTCTCAGTTTGTAAGCGATCAATAAAAATATCCTTCGAAAAATGTACTTGTAATACTGACTTACAAAAGCAATGATTTACTAATAAAAAAAAAATAGGTAAGTACTGATATTATTTTTTTAATTATTTGTTGTCATTGAATTCAATAATATATTACTTGTTTACTTATATTTAATTTCCATAGAACATTTAATGTGCCTGCATATGTGTTCACAAATATTCTGCAGTAATTTTATGACACATAAAAGAATGGCATCATACTAGATAGAGTAAGTTTAAAGAGAGTTTGACTGATAAATTAATATTTAAAAAATCTTGTTGAAAGAGTAAGCTAGACCATATTAAATTATTACTGATAATATTATGTGTCACTAGGTGCTCTCAAATAAGAGTTAACTTTTGTATTGTGCTTTAAGTAGTTCATACTATTAACGTACCATAGTATTTTAAGTGATAAGCTGACTGACTTATTATTTATTTTCATAGTATTAGTTTAACAAATATTATATATGTACTCATATAAACTTTTCAATTTCATCGAAGTGACATTAAATATCTGTTAAATACATACATCTTAAATATATTAATTATAAACAACCCTTATGATACAATAAATACAACTCTTACGTTATTGTATCATAAGGGTTTCATTCATTAAAATGTTGTAAAAAATAAACTATTAAACTAATTTTTAAATCCACTGAACTTGTTTTATGATGTATTAACTAATTATATATTTAAAATTTAAGGTAGGATACATTTAAAACATGCTTTGCTAACTATAAACAGAGCTTTTTGTATGGTTTCTACTAATATTAAATCATATTTCAGTATAAACTATAGAAAATAATAATGTTGAAAATCTATAAGTATTAAACAAACTATATGTGTGTCAATGTGGATGCACCAACTCAAATGTGGTGCTCTCATTAAGTTGAAACTCTAATCTTGAAAGCAAACAAACTAATAACAAATATAGAACAAACAAGAAACAAGTAAGTAAATGAGTTTCCTAATAAGAAAATCTGGGTTGAAACATAAATCAGAGTAAAAAATAGCGTCGTGTACTGTTGTCAGTTTACATTCACATGTCGAGAAGAACAGTGTTCTTTAAGTAACTAAATTACATACATTATACAACATATGTTACGTGGTACAACGTCTTTCCGCTCTGTTTATTTACGTTTACATTATATCATTACATTTCTTACTCTTATCTTTCATAGCATTCACTTAACAAACTAAAATTATGGAACTTGTCGTTGCAAATAATGCAAAGAACTAAAACCTTTTAATTCACACATCTATGCAATCCCCAAAATTTGCAACATCTCTCTCTCTGTCAACCCTGTCAATAATTTTGCAACACACCCTTAAATCTCACAAGAGTAGATGTTAACGATTCACCATCCATCAGAAAAAAATACAGGGCTGAAGATTCTTCACAATCCAATACATCATCAATAAATTAAAAATCTTGCACTACAGTTGTAATACGGTAAATATGCAAGAAAGTGTAAGGAAATTCTATTATTAACTAATTTAAGCAATTTTGCACAGGCTTTTAAGCCCGTGTAAACTGGCGAGTAAAGTAAAAAAAAAAATTAAGCAATCAAGGTTTACTATGTATAAATTAGTTCACATTAGGGCTACTATTTTAATAAAATCAAAGATAAATATAATAAAGTACCCTTTTATTCATTTTTTTTTTTTTTTTTTTTTTTTTTTTTTATAAAAATATATGACTAGTTTCGGCTCTTAGGCCATCTTCAGATAGTAGATTATTTACTATCTGAAGATGGCCTAAGAGCCGAAACTAGTCATATATTTTTATAAAAAAAAAAAAAAAAAAAAAAAAAAAAAAAAAAAAATGAATAAAAGGGTACTTTATTATATTTATCTTTGATTTTATCAAGGTTTACTATCTTAAGATAAAAGGAATTCACGAAAGAATCATTCATTATATTGATATAATTTCTAATTTTAATAACTAGGATTGGATAGGGAATGTTGCCCTAGAGGGTATTTTGCCATTGTACCACTTTCAGCCTAGGTTTCCTTATGCTGCGTGTTGCCAGAACCCACATATCTGCCCATATACGTATTTACTCTCCCACCCACTCATACTCGTACTTTTGGTGGTACATGTATATTATAGACCGCGCGGCGAAGGTCCGGCCTCGAGCCCGCCGGGCGGTGATAGGGAGTAGACGGGTGGAGGGTCCAATATGCCTGCAGTCCTGGAAACATTCGCTAGTGTCAGACTTTCCCACGCTAGGAGTCTTTTCCATGCTTGATTCTAAAATAAGTTACGTTAATTGTTACCTACGGATGCACATTCAGTACGTTTCAAGACTGCGTGCAATATATTGGCTTGTGGTTTAGCGTGTTAAGAAGTTTTACTCAAGTGTACGATAAACAATTATTTAGTTGGTTATATGTTTATTTTTATCTAACTACTATAGTGTAATAAGTCAGTTTGTATTTTTTTGTGTTCCTTAAGTGTGTTAAGAGTCTGCAGAGTCTGTCGACCATACTGGTTTAATTCTCATAAAAACGTTATTTTGAATCCATATTTTTATCATTATTTATTTACCAAAAGTTGTGTATGAGTTGTCATTTAAAATGCTATCATATTGCGCATTGGGTTTGCTTTTGATATTATGAATACATATGCCTAGTTTTGAAAAATAGGAAAAATAAAATCTTCAAACTAAATAATTTTTATATTTATTCTATTACACTAATTATAAATCCACAAAGCAGTTCAACGAGTAATTTCACTCTTGATCAAATACAATTTGTTTGGAAAAGACCGTTTAAAAATAATTGTTCAATTTGCACACGCGTGATCATTTGTCCGGTTCGAAAAAACATCGTTCTAATGAGATTAAATCCAACATGGCCGACAGCCTCTGCAGACTATTAAAGTTGTAAAATTAGTGAATGTAAATCCTAAATAGTTTATTCCTTTAGTGGTTCCTGCCTCAACTATGGCTCGCTTTATTCCTAAAGTAGCTCAAGGAAAAAAGTACTAGAAGTCAGGGTAGGGAAATTATTTGGAAAGTAAGTGAGTTCTTGGCGAATGAGGCCAAATTAAGAGATGAACAACGAATCCCCGTAAAAATCGTTAGAACGAACTACAGTTGCATGTGGCGTTTCAAAAACTTTTATAAAGGAAATTTGGTGTGAAAAGTGTTTATTGGACACTTCAGCGGAAAGAGAGCGTTCGTTCACAACACAAAAAAATACAAGAGAAAAAGAACAGTGACAGAACTAGACGATTTCGACAAATGTGTCATTAGAAGAACCGTCCATGAGTTTTATAAAACGGACGAGTCACTCCCAACTCGTCATTTTTATTTTAAGCCGATTTAAATAAAAATGATATGTATTTTAACGGTTCGGGAAATCACAGAAATATATTTGTTAGTGACAGTAAGAAGTATATATTTTTTAGTTACTTAATTTCAATTAAAATTATTAACTGATTTATAATTTTGTATGATATATTTAATTGTTGTTATTGATATACGTTTTAATTTGTTATCTTTCAAACTCAACCAATTTGATGTTTTTATTTTAAATAATGGTCTAATTATAAGAAATATCAAAATACAAATACTTCATAAACACGTAAACAATCACCCTTTACGATCTGTCTGTGACCACCTCGCTCAGAGTCGATGTTTTTATATGACTAGTAGGCCAGCCAGGAGGCCGGACCTTCAGCGCGCGTACTATACCACCATAGTGCAAGTTGGTGATAGTAGTGCTCGTCTTTGATTATATACCTATGCTCTGAAACACTTTCTTATAAGTCAAGTTTAAGAACTTATTTCACCATTTATTTGAAAGAAAAGTATGAATAAATTCAGAAAAAAAAAACAAATACTGTATTCAAAGTTATGTTAACTTTAATCACCAGAACTTTAGAGTTTGACTATTTCATACCTATGAAATGGTATCATTGCTCATAAAATATTTATAATTTTTATAATAAATCTAAAGAAAAA
This sequence comes from Stictocephala bisonia, assembly GCA_035578905.1. Lineage (NCBI taxonomy): Eukaryota > Metazoa > Arthropoda > Insecta > Hemiptera > Membracidae > Stictocephala > Stictocephala bisonia. The sequence goes on from JAQJVL010000197.1 coordinate 360,377, forward strand.
CTAGATTAAAACATAACATTTACATAGTAATAAATTACAATCACATATGCAGACTTATAATTTATACATTATAAGTTACTTTAGGATATTGTTAATCTAAATCCCAATGTCAGGCCAAGTTAAAGATCTCCTACTCATAGGCAAACATGACCTACAGACAGTTAAATATCTACAATGAAGGATATTTTAAGCACACCCTTAATAATGTATTCACATTAGGTTTATTGGTATGCTTAAGGGGTAAATAATAGATCAAATAAACACACATAGGCTACCATCCTGCAAGACCAGTCCGACGGTCATCCCTACCGATTATGAAAATTAGTCTTACGTATATACTAAGACTAATGTTGGCACTGGTGGCGCAGTGCTGTAACCCAGCTACTCGGGGGCAAAGTGTTTGGGAGATTGTAGGTGATAGGTTCCATGCTTGGTACTCTTAATACCAACATGTTGTCCGCTAAATGGTTGCCATCAACATAGACACTACTAGAGAAGTCTGGAGTGTCCATGTTTAATGGTAGTCAAGGTTCAGATGTTGTGTAGTGAAGAGAACTGAGTGTCAGATTTGTCAGTTAGCTGAAAATCAGATCAACACTGAGATCAAAGCTGTAGGTCCCATAGTTGCCCTGGTTATTGGGCTGTTAATAAATAGTCATTTCTGAGCTAAGTCGAACTCAGATAGTAACAATGACTACACTCGTTCATCTACACTCATCACACTCATTCACTCCTCATATTCGCCCATATCTCTACGATCGGCGTCTTACAGATGAATAATGAATAATGAATATACCTTTACATTTAGAATATGGTATGGTCTCCATAATATAGAGGCAGGATAGGTTTAAATCATATAAGGACTTGAAGGTGACTTCGTATAGGAGGCTCAGGATCTATGCCGTGAATCTGAGCCTGTCTTACTGTATTTGTAAGTAGTAAGTAACCTTATGAAATCGAAGAGTAAAAAGTTTTTAAAAAATATTAAAGGATGTCTTTTTTAGCCAGTAAGCTTAGAGCTAAGAAGCCCTCTCTAATACTTAACATGGCTAACAACATATTAATGGTGATTTCTGACACACCTCCCCACTATCTGAACAAGTAAGATTCTTGCAAGGTTGGAACCCATCACTGGTCACCCATCCAAATAACAGCCACGCTCGATGCTGCTTGTCACCGTATTCTTGCGATAACATCAGAACCATCCGACAAGGCAACTGGCAACCTTATGTACTCAGCTGCCCTCCAGTACTAACACCGTATGATAAGAAATGGTAGATAGTAATAATACTACCATAAGTTGTCCACGTGACTTTAGTAGTGCATTATGTTAGTAATTTTCTCAGGGAGTAAATACCGTTGGCCAACCTAAAGCAGAACATGTTGTCACAACAATTGGACTAATATAGCCTGTGTTACAAAGGTACATGTGGGTCATATATCCCCCACCCCTGAACACTAAATAATCTCTCTCAACATATGCCTTATATCAATATATAGGCCTACTTGGGGTGATATTTAATGATAATGGACGAAGAGCAGGCCTATAAATAATTACGTTTTAAAACATTTTGAAGGATTTTTAAATGAAAATCAGGAAATAATTGTGATTGGAAAAATATTTAATTTTTAAGACAACTATTGACTTTCCGTTTAAGAAAATTGTTAAATATATGTCATGCATTGATACACCCACCCACCCATACATGTACAGTGGTATTGACCCAACCATATACGTACGTTAGTATTGACACAACTCTATTCTGTGCTATATAAAACTGCACAAAAAAGTACAGACCATAAGGATATATATATCTTTTTTTTAATAAGTCGTTTTAAGAAATTAATCAAAAAATTTATGGCAAGAGAAAGAGTATTAAAAAATAAAATGTTTAATTTAATTTTTATTTTTATTAAGAGTACAATATATACGAAACTTGCAATAAGAGAAAAAAAGAAGAAGGAAAATGGAACGGTTTTTAGAAACGACGAAATGGAATAGTGCAGTTTAATTATGAGTAGATATTAGGAATAAAACAAAATATATATATATATATATATATATAAAGTAATATAAAGTTTAAATATATATATATATATATATATATATATATATATATATATATATATATATATACGATGAAGTTTACAACATTATGAATAAATTAAATTATACATTAACGATGCCAATTTTACATCTATTGACCACATTATACTAAAATAAACTATATGTTCAATATTGCGGTTGGAGGTACACGTGTTAAATTATTTACTCAATCCTATTGATGTGGCAAACTACGACACTGTTGCATCAACGTGTTTCTGGGTCATGCATGCGACATAATGGTTCTTCCGTGTACAGAACATCAATCATTGAGAGCTGGTGAATATTACATCACAGAACATCTTCTAGGTAAAGTAGCCTTCCTCTATAGGAAATAAATGTCAAGTAATATGTGTGACATTTATAACTGGCTTTTAAAATAACAAGTAAACGACCATTTATGTACAATATTCAACATGAATTGATAAGCCACTCATTACTAAAAACCCTTTAGTCGAGTTTTAAGAATTTTTAATTGTTTGTTTTTATGGTCCTACAGGGTTTTAAATCTGTCCCTGGTTTTAAATCTGGAATACTTTTTGGTATAGTATTTAAAATTAGAAAAAAGTAATAAGTCGTTAACAATTTATCGATTAAATTAGTTGTTTTGAACCATCTTGTTTCTTAAAACCACACCCAAATCAATCTAATGTCAACTTATTACAAGTGACAACATCTAATTAATGTACTGTATTAGAATATTCCAAGAGAAATTTTGGTGAATTATAAATAGTTTAACTAATCTCAAATAAATAACGCAAAGGAGAAATGGAACTGTGGTAGTTGAATATAATTGCTAATATTCAATTAAAACGAAAAACAACCTTCTTATAGTTATTTATATTATAATAACCTTATGTCTCTTCATAATTTACGTCACTTACACCCATAATATTGAATCTTGTTTTCTGTTACTATTTAATACAATTTTTAAGTATTTGGTGACATTATGCTTTTTTTTGTATGGTCCCTAGCTCAGAATACTGATTTGAATAGTGATTTGAATATTTACAGCAACGTTTTAATAGTTATATAGATTTGTCCTATTCCATCAGGCTGGTTCATATTATTTAGGCGATACATACATCACTTGTTTGTCACCTCTAATAAATAATTTAAATATCTGTTTACACAATATGTACCTATATCCTCCTGAGACCCAGTGTGCTATTTTTAGGACGTGTACATAAACTGTATTGAGTCCTAGAAAAATATATGGCTTTAAAGTAGATAAGACCGAATGTACTATATTTAGGACATATATTTTAAATCAGCTGAGACCTGAATTTTTTTTTGTTTTATTTCTGGTTTATTTGTCACAAACCACATTAACAACAACTTATTTAAACACGAAAAAATACTCAAAAAATTTTCGATATATTATAAAGTACAATTATTTATGTCCTATAAAAAGCACATCCGTTCCTAATATGGTTAAGGTGGAAAGTGAATGAATCTACATGTTAAATGTTATGAACTATTTTATTTCTCAATTATAAACAATCTTTTACTTCTGTATGTATAGTTACTGGTTTATTTTTGATGGAACTGAAAGAAGCAGTTTTTATTTTTTTTTAAGCAAAGGAAAACATTGCATTTTGCGCAATAAATAGTGCTCTTCAGCTTGCACTTTGGCATTCTGCATCTTTGTTGTTGCCCTTCATGAACCTTAGGTAGGTGCTTTGCACCCTTTGTGCGCACAACTGACGAAGGTAGGGACTTTTTTCTCCCATCCTCAAAAACGATAACATCTTCTTCCGAATCGTCTTCAACAAACGTTTCATTGGGCTCACAATTCTTGTTGATAAGGCGTTCCCCAAACATCAACTTGAATGTCCTAAGTTGAGGAATATCCCTGTTTGCAAATCCCCGTTCTTTCTTGTGTTTTCTCATCTGTAGCCAGGCATTTACTATGGCTAAATCAACAAAATGCAAAATGCACCTTACTGTCCACTTTTTTGTTCTAGACCGGGAAGGACAGTACGACAACATCCTATCTGCCAGGTCTACACCTCCCATATTTTTGTTATATGAGTCTATAACCTTTGGTTGTTTGATTTCAACATACCTCTTTTCTTTCTTATTCCATCTTTTAACAGTACATTCTGGATCCTGACTTTCATGTGTTGAAAGCAAAACAACTGGTTTATTATCCAACCACTTGGTGCATGCAATCAACTTGTCTTCCCTAACAGTAACGTTAGTAGTGCCTCTGTTTTGTTTTTTAAATAACTTGTCATCAATTAAATCATTGTTTTTAGGCACCTGATTTTTCATCAGTGTACCTGAGCACCTGATTCCCCTACTAATAAGCTCATCTGCTAACTTAACAGTAAGAAAGTATCTATCCATATAAATCACATGGCCAGGAACTAATGATCGTGACAGATAAAGCACCGCTGCTTCACCAAGAGAAAAGCCCTGATTGACCTCTAAAGGAAATGTGGTTTTGCCTTGATAGATCCTAAAGTCACATATTATACCATTAGAGTTAGCCAAAACAAAAACTTTGAGCCCTACAGGATTTGGTTTGTTGGGGACATACTGTTTTAGACTACAAGTGCCAGAGAAAGGTATCATCATTTCATCTATGCAGATATGTTGTTCTCGAGGTTGATCCATGCATCCCTGTAAAACTCTGTTAACTAAAGGACGTATTTTCCAAACACGGTCACTTTGTCTTGCTTCATTGGAAATATCATTGTCAAACACTACCTTTATTGATTTTCTAATAGAAAAGAAGCGATCTCTCGTCATAGAATTACTAATTATGGGAATTTTATAATCTTTCTCCCAAAACATTCGTATTTTTGGGAACTGGAGAGCTGACATTACACAATTGATACCGATCCAAACTTTAAGTTCTTCTAAACTTAATCCTAAAGTCTTACCAGTGGAGTGGACATAAGTTTGATTAGTTTTTTCTACCATTATCTTTAGAAAGTCGTCATCAATGTATTGAGCAATAAAGTCGTCATCATCCCAAGTTGCATTACAGCTTTCAGGCATGTAAGCTGGTTTGTTGAGGTGGATTGGTTCAGGCTCAAATTTGTTTCCTTTCCTCCATTTTGGGCCTTCAGGTTTTTTCTTCTCTGACTTACGCTTTGCTTTTGGTATCGGTATTTGCTGAAACAATAACAAAAATTATTAGTTTAATGGAAAGTAATTTTAGTGCAAAGGGGTTTTGGACAAACTTTAAAACTGAAACTATAATAAAATACATGGTTTTCATTCATTAAGTTTAATTGGACTATTAATTTTAGTTTAAGTAATCTTGGTACCTTTTTTCTTTTCTGAGATGTTGTGGGCTGTTCTTCTTCGCCACTTGCACTGTCAGAATTCTGATCCATTTCAGGTTCATAGGTAGGATCTTCATCACTATCATCTACATCGCTATCGAGCAGGTGTTTCAACATTTCCATATTTCGACTTTGTAGCATTTCAGGTTCATCATCTGACCTCCCATCTTCATAATCTGAATTATCTAAATTGAGCTCATTCAGTATGTCTTCATCGCCAACTGCAAAAAATTATAAATTTGTATTTTACCTAATAATTTCTTTATTTTGTTTGGTTTTGTAAACAACAGGAAAATATTTATTTTGTTACTAATCACGATTTCAACAGGTACTGTAAAAAGAATTAAATTACTTGTAAATAATTATTTTGAATAACAAACTAAACAATGCATGTGCTTTTTTTAAGGAAATAACTGAAATTGTTATACATAGTATTTGAGACCGAATGTGCCATTATTAGCACATGTGTAAAATGGATAAAACTTAATAGAGACCGAATGTGCTTTTTTTAGGACATTAATAAATAATCACAAAAAAATTCATTGAAACTTCATTATTATGATTTCTTTATATGCATTACATAAAGTTCATTATTAGTTTAAATATATTTAATAGCTAAATCAACATTTCTATAGTTATTTGTGCTTCTTACCTAGATTTAAATGAAGGTCTGCAGAGTTACGACGTGCAGCCATGATTTCAGGTGCCGGTGACTCATATAACTGAGGCTTGACTGGCTTGAAGACGCGTCATCCAGATTGGCGGGAAACCGGCTTGACAGTAGTACCAATCTCTGCCTCGAAACAGAGCTAAATTTCCTTTAACTTTTTTTTTACTGATGTGTGCTAAAAACAGCACATTAGGCGTTTGTTACATAAAATTGAGTTTTTTATCCAGGACTCACTTGAGTGCATGGTTATGTGCTAAAAACAGCACATTAGGCCCTAATTGACAAAAACAACCTTTTTTCCCAGGTCTCAGGAGGATCTGACATGTCCACCTTTCATTTACTCTCAGTTTTAAATCAATGATATTATTAAATTTGAAAACGATTACTTAGCTATTATTGTTATTATTATTAGTGGTTTTCTTCTTAATCTTTAATTATTTTCCTATTTGAGAGATTTTCGTGGAGTTTTCTTGCATAAAAATGTTTTCACAAGGACTTTTGTAAAGAATACTCTAAAAAAAATATTAAATTAAACTATTTATTATTTTGATTAGTTCTTTTCAACATTCTTATTTATTTTTACAAGATATTGATGAGAAACTCAGGATAGGTGTGTATCAATTAATGTAGAAACTCATACTAGTGTATTTTCGTGTTGGAATAGTTAATCTATTTCAAAATAACCAATTGCACATTCACATCCAGTTCTTAACGGTAAATTGAACACCATTAGTGAAGTACTGAAACATGTCGTGGCATCTTCTGACGTAGCTATTCAACACAGATTATCCAACATCGTTTACATGCAACCATTTGAATAAATGACAGTTCTTCTATTCAACGTTTTCCAATATACAACGGTTTCTTCAGATATATCGAGAAGCTTTCATATCATTGGGATATTGACCTGAATAAAACCCGCATGTCATAATACGTAGTTGGAAATATCAAACTCGTTATAGATATAACTAAAATAAATATATATTTTCTGTATAAAACACTATTAAATACTATATTTAACATCAAACATTTAAAGTAGCATTTATTTTTGCAAACAACTGGTAAATTTACCTTATAATAATAATATATTTATAATTTTTGTAGTATTTTTTTGTATAAAGGAAGTTATCTCTTAATATCAATCCCCAGGTACTTTTAACTCTACATTATGGTTGTTTTTACCCGCACCTCATTTACTATTTGGGGAAATGAAAACTTCAGAATAAGCCATGTCTTTAAACTGCAGACAAAAGCATTGTGAGCTATATTTGGATTGAAAAGGTATCAGACTTGTAAACATGTTTTTAAAGAAAACTGCATCTTAACCTTTCCGTTTATTTTTATATATGAATCGTTGATCGTTTAAAAAAAGAATTTGACACTATTCAACCCCACTCACACTTCCTTATCTTACTCACTCCGTACATGTTAAAATATTCCATAACACAAAACTTCTTTTTAAAAAAAATAACTGTGACATATAATTGTATAATACTTTTTAATGCCCTCCCAAGTTTCTTAAGTCAGAGCTACCTCTTAACTGTTTTCGTAGGAAGTTAAAGACTTTTTTAGTTGATTATACCTTCTACAGTGTCCATGATTTTCTTGACCATAAGAATATCTATTTTAATTTAAGTGATATGCTGTATTAACTTATACTAATAATATAAAGCCAGAACCTATTTAGTAATTTTGTTGTACATAACTATGTGACATCTTGCTATGCATGTAGATGTTTTATGACAATAAAGAGTTCTTGATTTTTCTTGAGTCACGAAATGATTGGTATCACCCACCTACCCACCGTACAGACACATGTCTGACATAAAACACATAGTGATTTATACTAAAATATAATAGCATAATATACTATCTTATAAAGTAATATCGTTGAATCTTACATAATTAAATCTCAATTAAATATAAGCAATATAAATAATAGTTTAGTCGAGAAAATGCTTTAGTATTCATAAAAATAATTAATAAATTAAGTTGGGCTTTTATTTTGAGGAAGTAAACTGGCCAGGATCTACATTTACTCTTGTCCATATTATTTGATAAGTAAATAAAAAAAATGTTAGGATTAGTAAGCCGTTCTACTGACAGTTGTAGATAAGTTAGTTTTTCATTATACAACAGTGAAGAAGAAAGAAAGATTAAAACCTTCCATAGAATTTAGTGAAGAAATTACAATCATTGTGTTAATTTATTTAAGAAATAATTCATTTATAACCGGTTTAAAAGTCATCTTACATGTATAATTTGGTAAAACTTACAATTATAGTATGTATTGAAAAACAGTTAAAAAAGTATTTTAATCATTATTTGTAAAGTTAAAATCATAAAATGCTGTTTTTTAGTTCGCTAAACTATTAGCATTTTTTTATAATTAATCAAAAAAGATATTGGATAGCAAACAGCTTGACAAAGACAAACCAATAGAAGTCCTAGGACTTGCTCAGTGCTGAAGTTCAATGACTTGGGGCTATTTTACACAAAGGTAATTTACTTAGGACGGTCAACCAAGTGACGACAAAGTACTTGCCTCTTGCCCATCAATACAGTTACTGTTTGTCTGAAGATGTAGATAAATATTTCGAAGTGTATTGGATATTTTTTGTAATATATTAAAAAGTCAATGTTTTGATGAAACGGTCACCTAAATCTAATTGGTGGAGTTAATTGAAGTTATTCGTTGCAGTTTGTTTAATGGTGGCATTTATAATCAAATCAGGAGCATAAATATCTTCAAATATATGACTATTATTTATATTGATATTTATATTCTCAACAGTATAGTTACAATAAGTTCTACTAACAAATATTTTTTAAATTTGATTTATAAAAGTTTAAAACAAAATTGATAAAATACTGTAATAATACCTCATATCTTGTCAATAATTAAGTAATATTTATAATTATAATCATAACCAAACCAAAGGAATGTTATGTCATGTAAATATAAAAGAAACAAATCTGATTTTAATAGAATACGAGTATATATTCTCACTTGAAATCATATTTAGTACATAATTTTTTATAAGTTGTATAAGAAAAATTGTTTTCAAATTATAACTTACGAAAACATCCAAGGAATATGTATTTTGAAACCTTCACACAAGAAACATTATTGATATTTAATTTAACTAAGTCTTTCTATGAAAACCCATAATTTTTGTATGGACAGATGCATAGGTAATAAGAGTTAAACGTTTTAAAGTTTGCGTTTAAACAACTGTTGCAAGTAATTAGTGATTTTGATAGCTTAAATTTACTATTTTAGAATACGAATCAATTATAATAATAGTAAATACATTAACACTAAGTGACCTAACCTAACCTAACCTAACCTAATGTCTAGGAAACATATTTACAAGCAGTAGGGTAAAGAATGTTTTGCTAAGTTCGTTAAATATTTTGAAAAAGAATAAAGACAAATATAAAAATTGAATTAAAACAAACGTAGCCCTACCAATGCCTCATACAAAGACCTCCTTTTCGTAAAACATGTTGTGATTAGGGATATTTATAGCTGTGATAAAGTGACTCGTCCTTCCCACTTCTTTCATCTATCTTCTTATGCTTTGAAATTACTTGTAGAGAAATAAATTAAAATATATGTATATTTATCATTGGTTGTATATTTTGGCAAATCATGTTGCTTGAAGATTTTAAGAATGGTGTTTCTAATAAAAATAGTATATTTAAAAAAAACACTCTTTATCATGTAATGTTTGAGGTTATGGATATGTGATTTTAATTATATGGGAAATTAAGAAAAAAATATGGTTACTAAAACGTTGTTCTCAGCATTTTTTTTTAGAAAATATCAGAAAATATATTAAATAGTTGTATAGGTCCTTATTTATTATACCTTTAAGAAGTTGACTGTGAAGTTATAGATTTCCTAAGTACTAAATTTCCACATATTTCTCTTTGCGTTTGTTTTAATAAAAAATAAAAAAAAATTACCAGAGGATTGTCGAATTGTATTCTAATACTTAGTTGATACGTAGCTATGTATGTATGTAATTATTTTAGCGAGTTAAAACACGTTTCCCCACATTTTGTTGATTTGTTCAGAAGTTGAACAGTTATTATAAAACACCATTGTACTGTGGTAATGTAAAACAAACATTTTCAATAACAGTTAATTTACCGGTGAAATAATAGCAAGCATGATCGTAAAAATAACTTTTTTCTGACCTTATTGCCTACTTACTTCAGAAAAGGACCATAACACAATCGATTTTTAAAATCCAAGGTGCAGGAAAATTTTTAATTATAATTTTAAATGTTTTATTAAATGATGTAATCGTCACATGAAAACAATTTAAATAATTGTCAAATTACCAATGTGTTTTTGAAATTTGTTAATGATGGAGTATCAGATGAGGGAGACAAAGGTAGTTGGACATTTGCCATCATTAGGTGAAAAAGACCAACTACCTTTGTCTCCCTCATTACCAATGTGTTTAAAGAAATATATTTTACTCGTAAGAAAGTATCATAATTAGTACTATGTACAATACTACTCATAATTAATTTATATTTCAATAATTTAAATATGGTAATATTAACGCGTTAGGCAGTTATTAAGGTTGAAAAAAAAAAACAACCATTAAATATATATATGTTTGTTTTGAAGTTACAATTACTAACTTTATTAAAAATGGTTAATTTTGTTTAAACCTCAATAACTGCTTAACGCGTTAATATTAACATATTTTAATTTGTGAAATACAATATATATAGCCTAAAGTCTATGTAATAATTGATCAGATTCAGAATTACTTTATGTAATAATACAATAAAATGAGAATAATATTTGTGCATATTTAAGTTGAATATATCATTAGTACTGTGATTATATGATTTTATAATAAGAATGAAGTAAAATCAATTATAAATACATTTTATTGTTTATAGCATTCCTATTTATTTACATACCCATGTGTTGAATGGTATATTGTACCAAACACACAATACATGGACTTTAAACCGCTTTGTAGTACCGTGCATCCAAAGGTACACTAGCAATTAAATTTTAATCGTGTATGAACAACATCAGAGAAAAATACATAAACTATTTAGTTATTTAGAGAAATACTTACACTGATGGGAGGACATGAGAACAATATATATTATAATAAAATATAATAATTGATACAAATGAACTGATATGTCATGTTTAGAATATGCAGTTGTTGTGTCAATAAATAATGTATTATTTTATGTGTTTTCCGTTGTATTATTGTTAAAAGAAAGCACTTTTGAGCCGTACTGCCAAAGTCGAATTCAATTACCATTTTTCATTCATGCAGGAATATAAATCATAATTATATGAAACAAAAATACTTACAGTAAATGGTGTATTTATTTAGGTAATTTACCAAGCCTTCATAAGATCTCTGATAAGACAAAGGGAAATGTCAAATATTTTTAGCTATTTATACTGCTAATTAAAGATTGTGTATTGTATTAATTTGTATACCACATGCTTAAATATAGGTCATAAAAGAGCTACATTGAGAAATTAATTTTAATAGCATGTTCATTTTGGGAGTGTACAGTAAAACATAATACAATTAAGTCAATAATAAAAAATAATTGTCAGACATGATTACATTGTTAAAAAGTCAAAATATACATTAATAACGAGTAATAATATATTAATACACAGCCTAAAGGGACAAAACAATATCGAAAAATTTGGAATTTAGGTGTACAAAATGAGTGAGAATCTTTTGACATGTTCTGTTGTATATACTTGATGGAATAAAGTGGGGTTTAAAAAAAGAACACATTTTTAAAAATTATTCCAAAATTTTGTCACTAAAAACACGCTTTCGCCGGTTAAGGCATCATAAGTTTAAATGTAAACAGAAAAAAACGTATGTTTAAAACAATATAAATTAAAATATGATAAAATATAGATATTTTAAAGAATAATTTAAAACTTAAATGGATCAGTAGAAAGTAATTTTAAATAAAATATTAAACTGGAAAACACGATTTACAATTAACTATTTTATGTTTAATTTCTTCTTTAACTAAAGGTAAGTATATATTACTAAAATGTATAGATGGTTGTGATATTCATTATTATTTTATAACAGACATGCAGGCACTTTCAATTTGATTCCTTTTGGTCCATGATGATTCTTTAAATATAATACTAGACGAGTAAAATTTCGGGTCATGATTTTACTCGTCCAGTAATATATTTAAAGAATCATCATGGACCAAAAGGAATCACATTGAAAGTGCCTGCATGTCTGTTATAAAAGAACAATGTATATCACAACCATCTGTACATTTTAGTAATATATACTTACCTTTAGTTAAAGAAGAAATTGAACATAAAATAATTAATCATATTTTCCAGTTTAATATTTCGTTATACAATTTTGTTATAAATTACTTTCTACTAATCCATTTAGGTTTTAAATTCTTTGAAAATATCTATATCTTAACATATTTTAATTTATATTGTTTTAAAAATATGTTTTTTTTTACATGTAATCTGATGATGCTTTAACCAGCGAAAGTGCTTTTTTAATAATAAAATTGTGGGATGGTAAAAAAATGTGTTATTTTTTAAAATATTTCTACAGCTGATACAATTTTATATAGTGCCCATATTATTGATAGTATGAATCAATTGTTGCAGTGTTATACAGTTATGATATAAACTGAATGTCTTGAATTATCATTACTAAAAGTGAGTGCACATTATTGAAATGTATTTTTAATTTGATAACTTTATTTAAATACATTAATATAGTAAATACATATTACATGATAAGCTTCAGGAATACTACTATGATTGGTACAATGCTTTTAGTGAAAACAGCGTAAACATAGCCTAAGGGGTTGATAAATTGGCTTGAAAAATTAGGTTACTCTGAGAAATCCCGTTGGAACTAAGGCGCCAGGTTAAAAGGGGCTGTCACTAACATGCTTCTGTACTTGTATATCAAACAAGCACAGTTAGCTGTAAAATAAACTTTTGGAAGTCAAAATAGTATTTATAAGACATGTTTAAACTTGTGTTTGTATAGTGTAGCATTTAAGCGAATGTCTTATTTTAGACAAATATTTTGTATACAGGTGTTTAAAGGTGACAAACTTCCTTAAAATATTTATTTGTATATTGTGTTTCAGTCAATTTGATATAAACGAATTCCTATTTTTAAGGAAAAAAATTTAATGTATTGTAATTTACAAAAAACTACTTATAAACATACAACAACAATAACAACAATATTTAAGCATAAATGAAAGTTTATTAATATTATTTATCATTAAGAAACCAATCTTAGATATAAGGGTGAATATTATAGGCAAATGAGTGCGATAAGTGTAGGTGAACGAGTGTAGTCATTGTTACTAACTAAGGTTGACTGTTCCTTAGAAAGACCTACTAATTAATACCTCAGTAACTAAGTGACAAGCCCATATAAAAAGGAGGTAAATAGGTCACAGGCTGATATTTATAAATCAGGCCACAGAAGAGTTCCTGAAGGGTACGCGTAAATGTACCTTCCTCACAAATTGGGACGCAGGCCAAACTTCCCCATGAGGCAACAAGACGAGATCCACAAACAGCACTATAGGCAAAGTTTTTGACAAGGTTATAGATCATACTTCACCATGAGACCAAAGGACAAGATACTTAAGGTGACTGTTTTCCACACTGCCGAACCTCCACTGGGAACTAAAAACTCCTACAGTAGACATACAATCAGATCGTTAGTGAGCTAAAACGTGCTGTTATAGTTTAACTATAGTTTCGTGTTGATAGCCTTCAATATAAAGTCAAATATTATAGTGAACACTGCATGATTATTAAATTGTTCGTTTTAGTAAATTATAGATTGATATTATGCGTTTTTAAACTTTAATATATTCAAAATTAAATAAACAACCTTTTACTAAAATCAACTTATGGTCCACTATTAAATAGTTCTTCGTCTATCAAATGTCACTTCAAGTTTTGGGATACAATCATTAATGTTGGGCCAGATCCTTGACAGAGCAAGCTCTTTTTGAATTTTCACTGAGGTGGAATGTCCTTAAGCCGTGATAAGTGTCAGCATAGATCATGTTGGTTTTAATCCAATAGAAAAAATTTACCTATTTTTTGTCGTTATTTATTGACCAAAAGTTGAGTATGATGTGACTTTTTAAATGCTACCAAATTGCGCATTGGGTTTGCTTTTGATATTTTGAATACATACGCTTAGTTTTAAAAAATAGGTGAATATAATAACTTGTCAGGAACCTGAAAAGCAATTCCAACGTGCAATTTCATTCTTCATCAAATGCAATTTATCTGGAAAAAATCTGTTTAAAAATAACTATTTAGATTCAATACGTGTGATCGTATGTCCAGTTCAAAAATAGCATTGTTCTTATGGGATTGAAACCGACATGGCCGACAGCCTCCACCAGGCTCTGCAGACTTTGAGTCGTAAAGGCCCTTGAAAGTCGTAAGCCAAAACTCCTATGCTAGTTCTCCCATGATTATGAGGCACAGGAATGGGTAATAGCCCCGAATGAATGAAACTTGTAATGATATGTTTACATAAAATCCTATTTACCTAAAACTTCCTACTTACACATTCAATACGATCAAAAATAAATGGTCCAATATGCGACTCTCCTTTGTGTAGAAAATTGTTGTTTTCAAGTAAATATTGAGTTGTGATAAAGGGTATAGCCAACTGTATCATTCTTTTTGCAATATAAAACGTGACCTGGGCCTAAATAGGTAAGCCGAAGGTGTTGAAAACAGCAACATGCATTTCATATTAAAAAAATATTTGCACTTTTAAACAATAAGTATATAATTGTTTCCCTTAGACCAAATGAGTATCGCAATTCGTTGAGAACTTTGAATGATAATGTTAATGAATTTCCCCATAACTATTTATAAAATGTTATAATTATTAATAAACATTTTCTTGTTTTTTGCTATACAAAGACAAATTTTTAGAATGAAAAAAAAAACGTTAGCTATCTTATTATTAAGGTGTTACATTGAATATATCCAAATTTAATTTCTTCTGTTTAGATGGTCGTAAGATGTATGCTTATAAAATAACTCTGCTGCATATGTGAGTTTCAAAGTGGGCATATTACTTAAGTTTACTCACTTAAATATATAAATATTTAAGGGATATACAATATTAATAAATAAATAGTTGTTATATTTCTAATTGGAGTTTCTTCTAATTAATGGTGAAGAATTTTAAAATATTACTGTTATATTCATAAATTAAAATAATTTCATACATCCTTCTGTATTGTTCACTCTTAAATCATAAAATTTTTTCAGCTACCATTCTATATTTCGAATAATATTCAAAAATCCTGTTATATATTAATAAAACTATAGAGTGATCTGTCACAAAATTAAATCCATTAATCCATTTAAAACCCAACTCACTGGTTCTACTTTTTCAAGCTATTCACTCCGTAAAAGAAGCAATACAACAGTGTCCAATTCCTTACGAGTCCCACCTAAAACTTATCAGTCCACCATACTTTTGTAAAAAATGTGCTTTACCAGTTTAATTAAATAAATAAGAGCCAAGTAGCATCCCTGGAAGTCTCCTAAAATTTCATGGAGGAAGAGATAGACAAGGTTCCACTATATCAGCCGGGAAAGCAGTCGGACTTGACGGTATCTTTACGGAACTTATGTTGCATGCTGGTAGCAAAGTAAACCTATAAATTATCAGTCCACCATATTTTTGTAAAACATGTGCTTTACCAGTTTAATTAAATAAATAAGAGCCAAATAGCATCCCTGGAAGTCTCCTAAAATTTCATGGAGGAATTTCATGCAGACAAGGTTATTTCCACTATATCAGCCGGAAAAGCAGTCGGTCTTGACGGTATCTTTCCGGAATTTATGTTGCATGCTGGTAGCAAAGTAAAACAGTGGTTTAAAACAGCTTACAATAAGATAATATCTACAATTATTTCAATAAAAGCATTCAAGTAATCAAAAATAGTAACAAATAATAAGGTTAACGTACCTTTTGTCGTCTTCAGCTATAAAATCTTCTTAATTGGATTACCGGTTTCAGAGTAAAAACTCCATGTTCACATCCATTGTACGTTGTCAAAAGTCACATCAAAACATTATACAAAAATTAAAGATTTACAAAAAATAACAAAACATATGATAACATTGCCGGTTGGTATGATGGTTAGATTCGGATTGAGCGTGCAGCTGGAACGATGTTATCCAATGGTTACTTGACTTTGCATAATTATATTTCTATCTGGTCGTCTGTCTTCTTTCATTGGTTGATGCAAATTTGTAATCCGATCAGATAAAATATTTGTAGAGAATTTTGATTTTTCATTAAGTACAGTATTTGGGTTACTTTTTATGGCTTTATATATTTCATAATTTTCAAGAGTATTGATTGTCACTCCTTTATTACATTTATGGAGAATATCTAGGTTGGTGTCAATGTCCTTAATGTTATGATTGTTGTTAACTAAATGTTCAGCAAAACGAGAAGTTTGAGGCTTATTAACGTTCTTGGGTAGGTGTTCATTGAAACGCTTTGTGAAAGAACGGCCTGTTTGTCCTATATAAATATTCGGACAATCTGAACATTTGATTTTATATACGCCAGTGGTATCTAAGGCAGTAGGATTTGGTTTATTTCGGATATTTAATAGTTTTCCAATTTTATTAGATGTTTTACAAGATAAAGTGACATTTTCTTTTTTTAGTTGTGATTTCAGAGTGAAATATAAATTTTCTCCATATTCTATTGATGTGTACTTTTTCCTGGGTTTTTCTGAAGGAGCGTATATAAAATCAAATGTTCAGATTGTCCGAATATTTATATAGGACAAACAGGCCGTTCTTTCACAAAGCGTTTCAATGAACACCTACCCAAGAACGTTAATAAGCCTCAAACTTCTCGTTTTGCTGAACATTTAGTTAACAACACTCATAACATTAAAGACATTCACACCAACCTAGATATTCTCCATAAATGTAATAAAGGAGTGACAATCAATACTCTTGAAAATTATGAAATATATAAAGCCATAAAAAGTAACCCAAATACTGTACTTAATGAAAAATCAAAATTCTCTACAAATATTTTATTTGATCGGATTACAAATTTGCATCAACCGATGAAAGAAGACAGACGACCAGATAGAAATATTATTATGCAAAGTCAAGTAACCATTGGATAACATCGTTCCAGCTGCACGCTCAATCCGAATCTAACCATCATACCAACCGGCAATGTTATCATATGTTTTGTTATTTTTTGTAAATCTTTAATTTTTGTATAATGTTTTGATGTGACTTTTGACAACGTACAATGGATGTGAACATGGAGGTTTTACTCTGAAACCGGTAATCCAATTAAGAAGATTTTGTAGCTGAAGACGACAAAAGGTACGTTAACCTTATTATTTGTTATATATATATATATCAGCTCAGGAGGCTTTAACAATGAACAAAAATAGTAGTTGTTCGGAAATCTGGCAAAAATATCCTGATAGAGTGGAAAGCTATTGCACTATATATCAACTTAGCCTTCGTTATAGGATTATGGAAAGGTTGTTATACAGTACATATTCTTGTTTATAATGTCTCAGTTGAGCAGGCTGGTTTTTAACCTGGCCGAAATTGATGTGAACAGATCCTAGATATTACAAAATTTATCGAAATTTTGTTTGAAAAGAAGTTACAAAAATCTTACAGCAGCTGTAACACAGTATGGACCCAAGGTATGTTGATAAAGTTCTACAGCCTCCTCCCGTGTACGAGTACTTTTCGTTTGAATTTAGGAGTCAAGCTCAGTGGCAGACTTATAAAAGTTTATCTCGATCGTAAGGAAAACTACTTTAGACAGCTAAAGGATAGTCTGCCACAGGGGTCTGTACTTGCTCCAATATTGTTTCAAAGTTCCACTGAAATCTCAATCACAAAGTCTAAAAATGTATATATGGAGATTTATTGATTTAGTTAATCAACAAAAGGGCTTCATTGTTAATGAAGAAACACAATTGACCTTGTACCCTAATACTTGAAGAATATTATATAACCTGGAAGCTAAATCTTAACCCATTATGAACCGAAGTGGCCAGCCTGCACCTGAGTAACCACCTTGCTAATTTGTTTGTGTAACAACCAAAAACAATTACCGGAACTATATCACTTACATAATAAAATGTAGGATTCAAATTACTGTCAACAGTTTCACAATCTACTAAATGATATTTTAAACAATATTTTAATGATTCTTGAAATATATTAAAACCAACAATCTGACTCAAAAGAAAACACCATTTAATAAAGTATAAATATATTGTACTTACTTCCCTTAAAAATTATATGTTATGTTGAACAGTTGTTCGTATAGTGGATAGTTACTGCTTTAGGCTACAAAAATATACTTACAAACCTAATGTCATCTATTGTAGGCCTACTCACTTTTCTTTATAAAAATCATCATCTGCATATCCTAACTTATGTAAAGCTGTGGATAGAAAAATGTCTGAGCTATTTTATAGCAGGAGTATTTCACTATATATTAGTTAAACTAAGTATACAAACAAAATCAACCGACATAAACAAATCAATTCTAAAATATTGCCTGATAAAGTAATACTATGTAATTAGTCAAAGCTATCTTGCTCGCTGTTTTTTATGGCATTAGAGTCCTTCCATCCGATGAGGTCAAAGCATTATTGACCACTCAGAATTGTACTAAAATTACACAGTTTCTTCATTAATTTTTAAAAAATTTACGGTTAATTGAAGGTTAAACATTGTCTAATATTAGCTCGGTAAATATTTTGATTCTTCCAAAAAACAATGAAATTATAATTGACTGAATAATTTATGTTTAGAACAAAGGAAATCGTAGTGTTGTAATTAAAACTATTTCAGAAAATCCTCACTTTTAAGGAGCTCTGTTTTTCAACGAATACAATGATTAGGGATATTTATAGCCTTGATAAAGCAAAACTTTTCTTCTCTTTCATTGTATCTCGAGTCTTAAATGTTTAAGTTACTTTCAAAAACCTTACCAGAAAGAAGAAATAATATTTTTTGTGAAAGTTAAAAATTCAAAGGACATTATTTTATTCATATCGTGTGTATGGTATTTTTCTGAACACTTATTTTAACCGAAAATTCAAAATAGGACATGTAAATGCATGTGTATAAATTATTATATTTTATTTTAAGATAAAATTATTGTTTTTTACTGTTTAATAATATATAGAACGAGGCTTAGGTATTTTCTTATGTACTCCCACCAGAGTACGTATTTTTTTAAATAACTAAACAGTTTATCTATTTTTATTCGACGATTTTCCCTATATTTTAGGAATATAGAACAAATATTGCTTTCATGAACAGTTTAGCATCTGAGAGTAAATTCATTAACTATCTTATAATTTACTACAATATTGAGTGATCTGTATTACAAGTTTAGATTAAGCTAAGTTCAGAAAACTACTTTCTATAGTTTAAATTCATAAATTGAAACCAAAACTAATTTTAGTTATGATGAAATTTTAGAAAATCTAGGTAATCATCATAAATATTCTTCTCGTAAACTTAAACATTTAGAATGATTAGTATCTGTATTGAAATATGCCCAACTGATAAAAAGTTCATAGTACACTATAATGATTATGAACACTATAATCTGATGATCAAAGGAAAATTATGCACCGATATTAAAGTGTTCTACTGACTCAATATAACGAATAGTGGGTTGTATATTCGTTCCAGTAATCTAGTGGTAGTCAATATAGTTCAACAATAACCAAACAACTTGTTAAGACTTCCATTGTATAGCTTTCAGGTACGATCGTAATAATAAATCAATTTGTTTCAGAATTTCAAATGGTTAATGAAAAAAATAAACATAGCACATTTTTTACTCGGAGCAGAGGTGTTAGTTCCAAGCGTATAGGAGATAAGGTGTTGTAAATAAATCAAAGTCATAAAGGGATTATAAATGTCATAAAGTATAACTTACACTGCATTGTGATACTACCTTGTACATTCATATTGTGACAGAAGAGTATGTTGTTATGTAAATAGGACGTTTTACTGGTTATAGTAGCACTTTATGTAATAAGCATATTGTATGAACATTTGTTACAATGTCAGAAGTTAAAACAATATTAGCTTTACAGTCGTTATTGACCAATAACAAGTTTTATTTAAATAATTATGTTCATTATTCGAAAGTTTTAGAAGTTATTTTATTGAAGCAACGTCTTCGCTCAGGCAATACATAAGTTATTTACGTCTCCGCTACAGTTAATAAAGCCAGTTTTAAAATGTTAGTTTCCAGAATAAAGTTTTGTTGACAACCTAGCATCTCTATCAAAGAAATAAACTCCAGTCCTCGAGTGTAAAGACAATCTAGTCACTGAATCTCAAAGAACTCCATGCTTCCCACTTGATGAATTTTATTTTAAGATTTCCTTCGCTGGTTTTAATGATAATAATATAATATCTCACTACCATGTACTTTGAGTGTTAAGATTTCTTGTAATCATTAAATTTAATGAGTGTTTCGTAGAAATAGCCTATCATGATCAATTTTATACTTATTTTAGCGTACAGGATTTAACTAAATATGTCACAGAACTTAAAACAAATCTAACTTTTCTATTGGTACTTGTATATTAAACCTTATTGTTCATACCGCTCATAAGTTCTATAGATTGTTCTTTGTTGCAATTCATTTTACAATTATTTAGCTGAAAACACTACTTTACAGGAAAAAATTGAAGATAAAATTGTGTTCTTTTTTGCAATTAATTTTACAATTATTTTGCTGAAAACACTACTTTACAGGAAAAAAGTTAAGATAAAATTGTCACATCACATTTCTTTGTACGTATCCCTTGGATAAGGAGAAATTAGGCCGATAAATCTTTGTGAACTAATTAATCTTTACGTCAATGAATAGTAACGTTTTCAAAGGCAATGTTACAAAAAGTTGAAGGAAAAGGCAATGAATACATTATTAGTTAGACACAGTAAAATTGAAAATTTCGGTTATTTTTTACGTGTAAACTACTATTATTATTACTTTTCACTATACACAACGAAGCAGACTGAGGGAGACTTTCATTACAATACAGTAACGGCACTAATGATAAACCTAGTCAGATACGTGATGAACAATGATGAATACTGAATAAGGCTTTCATATTTAATACTGTAACGACAATAATAACAAACTTTGTCAGACCCGTGATTAGCTATGATTTAGACTGAAGGAGGCTTTAATAGCAAACACAATAACGGCAATAATGATAAACATTGTCAGAGACTTGATCAACAATTATATAGACTGAAGAAGGCTTTCATATTTAATACTGTAACGACAATAATAATAAACTTTGTCAGACCCGTTATTAGCTATGATTTAGACTGAAGGAGGCTTTAATAGCAAACACAATAACGGCAATAATGATAAACATTGTCAGAGACTTGATCAACAATTATATAGACTGAAGAAGGCTTTCATATTTAATACTGTAACGACAATAATAATAAACTTTGTCAGACCCGTGATTAGCTATGATTTAGACTGAAGGAGGCTTTAATAGCAAACACAATAACGGCAATAATGATAAACATTGTCAGAGACTTGATCAACAATTATATAGACTGAAGAAGGCTTTCATATTTAATACTGTAACGACAATAATAATAAACTTTGTCAGACCCGTGATTAGCTATGATTTAGACTGAAGGAGGCTTTAATAGCAAATACAGTAAAGGCAATAATGATAAACATTGTCAGAGACTTGATCAACAATTATATAGACTGAAGAAGGCTTTCATATTTAATACTGTAACGACAATAATAATAAACTTTGTCAGACCCGTGATTAGCTATGATTTAGACTGAAGGAGGCTTTAATAGCAAATACAGTAAAGGCAATAATGATAAACATTGTCAGAGACTTGATCAACAATTATATAGACTGAAGAAGGCTTTCATATTTAATACTGTAACGACAATAATAATAAACTTTGTCAGACCCGTGATTAGCTATGATTTAGACTAAAGGAGGCTTTAATAGCAAATACAGTAAAGGCAATAATGATAAACATTGTCAGAGACTTGATCAACAATGATTTGACTGAAGAAGGCTTTCATAGCATATACAATAATGGCACTAGTGATAAACCTTGGGTGTTTTATAGTCCTGTAAAAGCAATACTTCACAACTGCTAGGATATAATGTTATTCTGCCATACATATAGTTAGGTACGTTTATAAAAACTAAAAAGGTTATAAACAATGGTATTTTAAATATCAGATTACTTAAATTTTGGTGTTAAATTATGTAAACTTAGACAAATTTTACGTGTAATTTCAAGCAATAAAGATTGATTTAACCAACGTGTTATAGAAGGGTACTATGTTTCATTATATACACAATACTCATGTTTCCACTTCTAAAAGTTGTTTTAGATTTATAAATATGAAATGAAATAAATATAAAATATAAATAACGTTAAATCTATTGGAAAAGTTTTCCCCTTGAAAAATGTGGTAATATTATTTATACTTAACTATATTTTAGATTTTTTATTTTACAATGTAACCTAGTTCAGGAATTAATAAAACCAACTACTTTATTATTACTTCTAAATATATTGGTTAATGAATACCTTTCCTTTATAAAAATACATCACGAATAGGCCTACAATTAGGCGTAATATACATATTTTTATACTTTTTCTTTAATTATAAAACTTTACTCACCAGTTCACATGGGCCTACTTTAAATAAATAAATAAACTGCGCGTGAACGTTTAATAACCATTTAAGTACCAACCGTTGTATTAATTAATTGGTTATTCGATTCTTGAACCACACAATCTGCAGTTCGATACCTTAACCACATATTGACCAAGGTAGCACATGCCTTCAAGTAGCTTATGTAATAATGATTTTTTTATTCTACTGAGTATTGTATTAATTATTCTACTTTAAAGCATTGATTTCATAAGTACACAGATAAAACTCTCATCGAAACTTAAGTTTTGTATCTCAAATCATCAGCTGTTTTGGGGTAGAGTAGTGGAGTGCTAGTGTAGTCCCATGTAAATATAAGGCACTTTAAACCAGATGTAGTGGCAAACCTCACTAACTAACCAAAATACTGGCAAGAATATTCCAATCTCATGAGATATCTATTTGTAAGTTGTAGAATAGTAAAATGTTAAAGTAAAGAGCCACTGATTGTAACACGTAAGAAATGTGGTCTGAAGTAATTTTTGGCAACCATCCAATCTATCACTATTAATTCTATAGAAAGTCTAAAAAGGTAGATAAACTTTTAGACTGGCACCGGAAAATCCTAGGTAACTAGACTTAGATATAACTTTTAATAAATCTATTAGTCACGTATTAACTTTTATTTAAAATAATCTTTCAACAACAAATATTATTTTATTGTTTATGCTTGCCTTAAAATACGTAATATAATAACATATGTCATCTTAAATTCACAACAGGTTCACATGTGGATCACAACAAGTGTCACAAGGTTATACATATTTACGTTCATTTTTCTTTTTTAAAATTACTTTTAGTGGCTGATATCTTTATGGACTTCGTTTTGTACATATGTAGGCTGTGAGGTAGGAGAGTCACTACATATGTTGCTATTTAGGGTTTAAGTATTTTTATGTTGGGTACTTATAATCACCGTAAATAATGTATCGGAAGTTATCAAGTGTTGTCTGTTCCAGCAATGTGTATTATTAGAAGTGAATCATTTCCAGATACCAAGTATATCGTATACACCTAGACGGGTAAGTGGGAGTAGAGCTGTTTCATGTGGGTAGTCAGAGTTACCAATGTTCAGATACAAATAGAGATAAATTAATTGTTTACATGATTAACTATTACATTTACCTTCCATTACCTTGTCGTATTCTACTTTAGCGACAAATTGGCTTAGTATTATATATTAAGGACATTTCGCTTGGCAAAGAGCCTTTGATGTAACATCCTGCAACCAACAAGGTTCCATGTTGTTCTTGGCGTTAAATATGTTAGTGATACAATACACCACTGGAGTGACAGTTCTAAACCCAGGTCACAATTTTGTTGTTGCAGGGATATGAAACGAACAATGAACTGTGCTTACCCTATTGCTGTTTTTTTTAATGGTTATGGCTTTAGTACAAGTATTACATTAGTTATTTAAAAGGCATAAAAGGCAATAAACGAAGTGTAAAAAACATAAAGGAATTATGTTGGTCTGGTCAAAAATTTACGAACCAAAGGATTAATGTTAAGCATGACTATAGAAGCAGAAAGACTCTTCTGGGTCTCTCTCTCTCTCTCTCTCTCTCTCTCTCTCTCTCTCTCTCTCTCTCTCTCTCTCTCTCTCTCTCTCTCTCTCTCTCTCTCTCTCTCTCTCTCTCTCTCTCTCTCTCTCTCTCTCTCTCTCTCTCTCTCTCTCTCTCTCTCTCTCTCTCTCTCTCTCTCTCTCTCTCTCTCTCTCTCTCTCTCTCTCTCTCTCTCTCTCTCTCTCTCTCTCTCTCTCTCTCTCTCTCTCTCTCTCTCTCTCTCTCTCTCTCTCTCTCTCTCTCTCTCTCTCTCTCTCTCTCTCTCTCTCTCTCTCTCTCTCTCTCTCTCTCTCTCTCTCTCTCTCTCTCTCTCTCCATCTCTCAGCACACGCTGAAGTTATCAATAGCTGAGCTAATAGTTTCCTGAATATTCTTCGAAGTGCATAGTTGAATGAATCACCGTTAGATGGTGCCACACGCACGTATTCTCTCTCTCTCTCTCTCTCTCTCTCTCTCTCTCTCTCTCTCTCTCTTCATCTCTCAACACACGCTGAAGTTACCAATAGCTGAGCTAATAGTTTGCCGAATATTCTTCAACGTGCTTAGTTGAATGAATATCCGTTAGATAGTGCCACACGCACGTATTCTCTCTCTCTCTCTCTCTCTCTCTCTCTCTCTCTCTCTCTCTCTCTCTCTCTCTCTCTCTCTCTCTCTCTCTCTCTCTCCCTCTCTCTTTTTCTCTCTCCCCCAATCTGTCAGCACACGCTGAAGCTACCAATAGCTGAGCTAATAGTTTGCCGAATATTCTTCAAAGTGCTTGGTTGAATAAATAACCTTTAGATAGGGCCACACGCATGATTCTACAGAAATTAATTGACTTTGCAGTCTATACATTTCCATGGTAATTTATGATATTATGTAAATCAAACATTTTCCAACTATATGTGGCGTTTCAAATATCCAAAACGTACTTCATTTTTATAAGTGAAGTCTAGTAAGGGGACTAGTTTTAATTATAACGCCATTTTGTGCTGGTCTTATCAGTTACCGTGGAAACATAGTACAGCAAGGACTATCATCCGGTCCATTTCACTGGTTAGTATCAGTCCCTCATATCTATGAGTGAACCATTATTGAATCTACGGTTGGTCATAGGTAGTAAAAAATGGATACTGTAAAATTAATGTTTTGCTTATTATTTAATAAAATAAGGAAAGTGTGGTATATTTAAAATGGGAAAATTACTATAGAGACTAAACTAGTTAACTGCAACATTAGTTGAGATAATAATGTCAGGTCTATAGTTAGAACTCAATAATATTTAGGTCAAAATACAGTTGTTGACTAAATATTTATTTAAATAGTAAAATTCATATTTTTTAAGTTGACTAATTTACATTATATCATTTATTAAATACTTCAAAGAGTTTAGTCAGAAAATAACTTCATTTTATAAATATACAACTGTATTTTCTTTTATGTCTAATCATCAGTATCCACCAAAGCTTTTGTGGGGAGAGGAATAAATGAACAACAAATATGAAGAAGTAATATGAAACTGATACCTTAGGTAACTGAGTGAGTGGTATTGTAGTTCTATACACGGTAGAGGTTTCTGAAAATAAAGCACATGACTTTTTGAAGCCCCTCAATGTAATTATTTCCCTCAGAATATCTGGAGTTATTTCTTTGAAAATGTCTCTTAGTCTTGTTTTCAGTCTTAGGAAAAACAAAATTACCTCTTTGGAAGTTTTTAACTCGTAGGGTTTGTTTCGTTAGTATGATAACCTTATAGCTATCACTATTTAAAGATAGGTTATGATACATTTTAGTATTATGTAACAAACACTCACTCCACCAGTATCAGTTAAAAGTTTGTTGAGATTAAATGAATACATAATAATTATGTATTCGTTTATATGCATTTGTGTATATGTATTATTTGTAGTATTATTATATAGAATAAATTATATAGAATATAGGTTGTTCTGGACGAATTATTTGTAATGAAGGATAAGTGGTTGATTAGTGGTTGAAATTAAATCAAAATAGCTTCAGCCAAAAATAATAATTCCAGAAGTGGGTGGTAAATAGTAAAATCCACTTCTTTGAAAGTTTGTAGATGTTTTCTGTTGTATATACTTGATGGAATAACGTTGAGTTTAAAGAAGAACACATTTTTAAAATTATTCCACAATTAAAAAAAAAAAAAAAAAAAAAAAAAATCGTGGAATAATTTTAAAAATGTGTTCTTCTTTGTAGATGTTAACGACCATAAAAAAACTTACTGCCCTTGATTACAATTTTTTTTCAATTTATCAAATATAAAGGATTAAATGATCAGGGCTTACTAATTTTGCTTTCCCATGAGCCCCATAGGCCCCTCCCACCCACCCTAACACGTTCAGTGATAATAACCCACCCACCTTCCCATGCACGTCCAGTAACAATGGCCCTCACACCCACCAATACACGTCCAGTGGTAATGGCCCTCCCAACCACCTATACACGTCCAGTAACAATGACCCTCACACCAACCAATACACGTCCAGTGACAATGGTTCTCCCACCCACCCATACACGTCTAGTAACAATGGCCCTTACACCCACTTATACACGTCTAGTGACAATGGCCCTCCCACTCACCCATACACGTCCAGTGACAATGGTTCTCCCACCCACTCATACACGTCTAGTAACAATGGCCCTCACACCCACTAATACATGTCCAGTGACAATGGCCCACCCACCTACCCGTACACGTCCAGTGACAATGGCTTTTACACCCACCAATACACGTCCAGTGTCGATGGCCCTTCCTCCCACCCGTACACGTCCAATGACAATGGTCCTCCCATCCACCCCTACACGTTCAGTGACAATGGCTCTTCCACTCACCCATACACGTCCAGCGACATTGGCCCTCCCAACCACCTATACACGTTCAGTGACAATGGCCTTCCCAACCACTCATACAAGTTAAGTGACAATGGCCCCCTCTCTCACCCATACACGTCCAGTGACAATGGATTTCCCACTCATACATATATGTCCAGTGACAATGGCCCTCCCAACCACCCATACTCGTCAAGTGGCAATGGCCCCCTCTCTCACCCATACACGTCCAGTGACAATGGATTTCCCACTCATACATATACGTCCAGCGACAATGGCCCTTCTAACCACCCATACACGTCTAGTGACAATGGCCCTCCCAACCAACCATATACCTATACTGAGAATGATCCTTCAACCACCCATACACGTCTAGTGATAATAGCCCTCACATCCACCAATACACGTCCAGTGACAATGGCCCTCCCACCTACCCATTACACGTCCAGTAACAATGGCTTTCCGACCTACCAATACACATCCAGTGACAATGGTCCTCCCTCCCACCAATACTGGTCCAGTGACAATGGCCCTCCCACCCACCCATACACGTCCAGTGACAGTTTAACAAAATGTCATGAAATAAATCTTTATCGAGTGTGATTTAAATATATAAAACTATTATATTTAGAGCGCAAACAATGCAACCATGTTGGATTGCTATGTCAAGAAAATGTGTTTGTATTACTTGTGCAGTTTGTCGGAAAATGCCGTATGGCCTGAAGCAGTCACAATTCAGTTGTTCAGAAAGAGTGTTCTTTGTTCAATAACAAGGTTTTCAATCGAAAACTCCATTGTGGAACTTTTTATGCAATTGGTATTGTGATGGGAATTACGTGTCTGTAGATAAAACTCCTAGATATGCTTCAGGCTGGTTATCGCTCTGCAAGAGCAAAGTTATTGTTTTCTCTCCCTTAGGGGTTTACAGCAAATATATATTTGTTAAAAGGTAATGAAAAGTATATTTTTGCTGGGTGATTTTCATTAGATAGTAAGATATTAAATGTAGTTCCCAGTGAAAATAAGTATAACCTAATTTTTTTCATAATTACATGGCCAAGTAAGAAAAATAGAAATAACGAATGGTTCATAGGTAGTTCTCTTTAATAATAAAAATGCAATTTACAAAACCAGAACTCTTACATTCTTATATATGAGACGCCGACACAACGTTGTTGGTATTTTAAGGCGATTATGAATGATTATATGAGTGTAGGATGAATGTGGATGAGTGTAGTCTGGTTACTAACTGAGTTCAGCTGTTCCTCAGAAAGGGCAATTTATTAACAGCACAACAGCCAGGCCACAACTAAGGGAGGTCCTTAGTTGGTTACAGTAGGTACAGATATGTGGAATCCGAATCACGTAGTGCTGGTCTGATTTTCAGCTAATTGACAAGCCTGATACTAGGTTATCTCCCCCACACAACATCCGTACAATGATTACCACCCAACATGGACACCCCAGACTTCTCTAGTAGTGTCCACGCCAATAGATCCAGCCGCTTAAAATTTTGAAAATACAATACAAAGGGAGAAATGAAACATTTAAAACAGATATTGATGAGTAATCTGAAGGACTATTGAAAATATAATTGTTACTCTCACGTTCTCCTGATTATAAATATTGTATAGATCCACTCTATAATTGTTGTCTATACAATTCTTTTAATATGAGGATAGTCTCATTAGACCACCAGTTAGACTACCAATATCCCAATGGTGAATGGGATTTCATCAAACTACTGACGTATAAAAAAAGTAAAGCAGAGCAACGTTCTTATATAAAGCAAGCTTAAATAAGAACCATATATAGTAAAAGAAACTATACTTATTTCTCACTCCGATTGATAGATAGTGAGATTTATCAGAAAATTTATGACATGTTTAAAAAAAAACTTTAAAATTTATATTCGGTCGATTATTTTCCATTACTTACAAAACAATATACACAACATAAGTTTAAACAGATTAAAATCTGTAATTTAATAATATTTATAATATACTTATTGGCTATAATTAGATTATTATAAATTAAAATGTTTATTTATACTGTTGAGTATGCTAAATCTGACCACAAAATATGACAACATTTTATGTGAAATGACTATGTTGTAAATAATTTACAATGCATGAAAAATGTCGTTTGAAACTAGTTATAAATACCCCGTGTTTCTTAAACACTACATTTGAAATATTTATTTTGTATGTATACAATTAAGTTATTTAAGTATAAATTTGCTAACTCTAATCATAAATAAAATGTTATATTGCCAAAATAATTTCCTGCATTTCTATAGTTTATATTTTTGTATTTCACAAAAACCTTTCTTGCTAGGTCAAATTTATCTTATTTAATATATAGTCTTAAAATGTGTTTTCCTACAACAATTTAGTGAAACCTTCATTTTAGTAATTTAATAAAAATTTACTGTCATGAAGTTCCTCTGACAGATGTTTGCGTGTTGAAAGTATAAGAATTCTTAATAATGCAAACATATGACATTCAACAATCATTGGGATTATATGACAATGACATTTTCTGTACCAAGCTACGATATTTAAGTATGTATGTCTAAAGTTAAGCTTGGAAGAGTTCCATCACCCTCCTAACTTGATTCCAATATTCACCTGTGACTAACACTTGCCACCCACTATTAGTACTAACATTTTACACGCAGCAGCAACTATTAGGTGATAGAGCGGGCTACAAATAACACTTCTTTCAAGTTAATATTGTACATACGAGCAAATTTAAAATAATGTTTTCGTAGTTTTTTTTTTAAACGCAGTGACTCATACATTTTATCTGTCATTTTACTCATAAATGACAGATAAAATTAACAATTAGACCATAATCTCGTTGTATATTACCAAAATACATACATTCTTAATAACATTACAATTAAGTGCAAGTGTAAACTTGTTTCACAATAAATTATTACACTTAAGTCGTTTCACGATCTTATATGGAGTAGTTAGGAGGGCTTTATGTTAAGGATAGCTAAAAAGTATATATTAAGAATAAAAAAAAAAACTTTAAAGATTTAGTAATTGGTGTTCTTTTAATAATTAGATTAGAAGATAGAAAATTACAGGAACATTAATAAAATTATATTAAATTATCTAACCAATTATACTGAAAGATAAATAATTGACTGTTTATTACTAGCCAACATATTGCAGCGATCTTTATAAAAAGGATATGTTTGTTTCATTTGATAAAAATATCAAACAATATTTAATTATAAGTATTCCTTTTAGTCTATTTATTAAATATGCAACAGATCATGCATTAAGTACTCCACTGGTATTGTGGATATGCTAATATATAAATATATATGTATATAGTTTGTTTTTAAACCAAGCTGGAAATATTTCAGAAGTATTTTATAAACCTGAGTTTTCTACAGTTATTTAATATTTGTTTTTTAAATTACGAGATTCAAAATGGAAATTTGAATTTAATGTATATTAAACGTATATGATAACAATAAATTTCTTCCATTCGCTAATTTATATTTATGGATACCAAAACGTCCTTGGAAAAAACTTTCATCATAAATAACGTATAATGATGAAGTACTTATTGCTGGTATAAAGTTACAAGCACTTTAACAAATCAATAATTAAACCACCAGAAAACACATTTCGAATAAGATAAATGATTACAGCTACAACACTTTAATGAAATATACTCTATGTGAAACGTGGATCACTCACAATCAAACAGCTAAAAATATTAATTGTAATAATAAAGTTTAAATTTATTTATCAATATACATACTTAAACAATTTAAAATTTCAGCTAAACATAATACAAAACTAGTCTTACTTAATGTGCAGTTTTTAAAATAAATAAACATTAAAATGGCGTTTGTTGAATGAATTATAAGAAAATATTTTCGATCGCAAAAGGTTTACTTCATTATGATAACTGAATATAATACCCATTTCCAATATATTGGAAGAATTAGTTAAAGAGGCATTGTGAAACTGTTGAGAATTTAAATATTCTATTACTACTATTATATAATATCGGTTATATTCTATTACTACTATTATAGAATATTGGTAATATTCTATTACTACTATTATAGAATATTGGTAACATTCTATTACTACCTAACTACATACTTGTATATGACTACGTTAATTGGGTAAAAACAGATTAAATATTATTCACGCTACTTTATAGATAGTAACTTTATATTATAAACAACTCATATAGTTTAAATTAATATACTTTCAATAAGTTTCTTGTCGTGAAACCTTTTAGATGAAGGTAAGATAGGTAAATATATTATTATGATGTTTTAATGATATACATGTTATTATTACATTTGGAAAAGTTAACTAAATGATATAAAATGCATATTTAGTTATAAGAAAGTATAATCAAAATTAAATTAGACGGGATTCGAGCAGGTTTCTCTACATTGTCTATTTAAAACTGCATTAGGAATTCGAAGGTATTGTCCCAACTAGCCCTCTAAAATGTCAGGAGCATTCTTGAAAATTATTCTGGTTCGTTATTTAATCATGAATAATATATACTGCATATTCATAAAGATATCTTTACTAATCTCTCTGTTCAGAGAAAAAAAATCCCCATATTGCTTAATTTAATTTATTATTATTATTATTTCTATTTATACTGTATCAAATAGGATAGTTGTCTTATTTGTTAGTTAAATTGATTTATTCTGATTACTTTTTCCTAATTTATAACTTCATATTAAATGTTTGATATTATATAACTACAAAATTATTTAGTAATATATAATGTATATTTTCCATCAAATAGCATGTAGCTACATGGTTATATGTGCACTGCAGCAATGTGTATTTGCGTTTGCGAAAGTAAAAAAAATCGAAATTGAAAATTTTCCATAATAATTTTATGATATAGTAAAAATAAATGTTAGTAAAAAAGTTTAAAATATCAAATTATTTTAGTTGGTTATTAATTCACCTTATAAAGTTTAACTACTTGTGGTTGTATGCATGTTAGTTCTTAACACCATAGTCACAATAGTCTTCAGTGGCTAATAATTTGTTATGCATACTTCATAGAGTTTACACTGCTACTGATATCACGATTATCAGGAGGAAACATACTATAATATTCCTTCAAATTAAGTTCTTTCTTGATGTCTTGTTTCAGTCTCTTGTTGTATCTAATTTTGGCTCGACATATTTTTTTATAAGAGGGTTCAAGCAATAATAGCTTGTAGTTTAAGTTGCCTATGACGTAACGAGGGCTAAGCTCCGGACATATCCTTTAAGCAGGATTAATGCTGGTATCACTGTTGGCATGTACGAGGGATTGTGCTGTTATTGGGTCGGTTGTTATAGTTACACCGACCATCTGTAACTTTAATGGTGTTACCTGTCAGGCATTACCATTGTTTACCTTTGTGCTACCGAGAATTGTCTGTGATAAGCGGTTATCTATTACTCTAACACGGAAGACACATGTAGGCGTAAGCCGGTAAGTAATATCGTATGAATAGTATTGAATGAAATAGCCTTTCAATATGAAACGAATGGGTAGCTTTTTTACCAAAATGTAAAAACATTTAAGTTACCTGCCATCATTAACTGACAAATGTTAGTGTTTGACTTTCATTATAATGTTACTCGGTTCGTTCATTACCTATTTTAATACCATCTGATCATTTACTCGTTATATATTACTTGTAATCAAATGGTTCAATAATTTACACACCCATTGTAAGAACTCCACCATTAGGTGAATTAAAATATAAAGTTATTTTTATTTGCCGCATTTTCTTTATTATTACACTATATTGCCGGATGGGTTGGGATTATATCACTTGAATGTTACGAAATATAATTCGGTAAAGTTTTATTTTAGTGAATTTAAATCTGGTTCTGACCTAAAACAATATTATCAAACAATATTTTACAAACAATATTTTACAAACAATATTCGACTTCACAGATTGAAAGTACTTTTCCTAGAGATTGACGATCCTGATATATTTAATGCCTTAGAAATTGTTAAAGCCGAACATGTAGTATTGAGGAAGGAAAACTAAAACAGTGAACGCCTTCTTAACTCTTAATAAAAAAAAAAAAATTAATCCAAATTAGAGTTCAGGATAAGGACACTCCTTCTATTAAAATAACTGAGCCAAAAAATATAGCTAACGATTTTTTCAAATTGTTATTAGTAAAATTGACATTTCTGTAGGGTCTTAAGTAAATTTTAACTGTTTAAAAAACAATACAGAATTACAAAGATAAAATTGCCGTAGTTTCGTTTCGGCCTTTCTTTTTGCTTGTCACTTTGATTATTCACTTTTTCAGTGCTACTTTCGATGGCCAGCTATTTATTTAAGAGTAAGTGTTAGTTAAATTTAGTTGTTCTAATAATTAATTAATTAATTACAAAAAAGAAAATACTGTCTATTGTGATGCTGTAATGTGGGCTGTTTATAATTCAAATAATGTACAGAAATCTAGTAATTTGTCAGGTTAGGATAACCTAGTTCTGAGTCACAAGCTAAACAAATATGGTTTTAAGGCTATAATTCCCTTGTAATTATTCGTTATATTTACTGCGGTAATGCTTATCAATAATTGTCTACAATTAATTGTAGTATAATTTTTATTTTTTAGGTGAATTTTATTTATTTAGCCAACATTTATTTAGGAATTTTCCTGACAGAACATGTTTTCTTTTGAGATTAATTTGTTAAGGTATGATTACAGTAAAAATTAGTAAGTTCAGTATTAAAAATCTTGATTTATAGACCTTTAAATGACGCCTATTGTATGTAGTAACAGCTGTGTTACTGAGACAACAATTGATGGAATCATCCAATTACAGCGACAATGTAATCGAGTTGTATATTAATGGATTGACACACCATCGATCATACCAGTAGCCCACACACACTGTACGTTGTCTTACTAATATATTGTAAATTGACGTAATGTCATAATCCAAAATATATACCAAATAAGATGAGGCCATACAATTTAACAATACACTGTATCATCAGTGCCTACTAAATATAAGACATTGAGAAATTCTCTTACATATTACAAAGAATATAGAAACATATTACCTATAGTGGATATATTCTACAATACCCTGTCCTAACAACCACTGAGTACCCACAGATAACGAATATAAACAATATTTAAAAAATAAATTAACAAAATTACTATTTTAGATTGTAATATTACATTGTGAGATTTATATATAAATTGAAGAGTAGAGATAATTTTAATGTTTAAAAATTATACTTATATTTTTAGGCTGCTAAAACGTTAATGTTTGCGCTCTCCTAATTCATAAGTTAATACAACATGTACATTTTAAAACATGATGGTTTTTTATTTTTGGTTTAAAAAACCTGTAAACACCTGTCTATAACTAACAAGCTTGAACAAAGCCACATATAGTGAAAACTATGTATATTCTACATAACCTTACATCCTGACTGTGTTATTCTAAACTATTCATTGATACAGGCCTATTTTGTAGTTATTTTCTTATTAAAAATGTCTCTGCCTAAACATACGATATATTATATCTTTCTTAAATAATAAGACTTCTATGATAAAGTTAGGAACTTGTTAAAGATGACTTATTTTATTCCGAGTATTGTCTGATAAACGTAAATAATTATAAAATGTGAAGTATAAAAAAACATTCATAATGACTCTTACGCCACCAACCATACTTATAAAATAATTTCAAACATAAAGTTCCTTTAACCATTTGAAAAAAGTTACATTCATTTATGATAGTTTACAAAACTTGAAAGAAAACTTATTGTTATGCAACGAGGCAACTAATACTTTAAAAGGAAACCCACCAGAAACAACTTTTTAAAATAATCCATGCAGCGTAAGAAGTCACTGGAGCTTTTGTGGTGGCAAGGGAAATATAAGTGGAGTGGTTCCACATCAACTATCTCGTCCCGGAGGTTGTTTATGGGTAGTGAAGTTTTTCATTTTTATATAACAATTTAAAATATGTTCAGATAAATTAAAGTTATAATTAATAAATATACACAAAGCAGATACTATCACTAGAAGACATACTATCTTTGAATGTGATTTTATTCCATTCAAAATTACTATATTGTAAACAGGCCAATATTAACTAATAAGTTATTGGTAAAGAAGGGCATAACGCAGCGGTAAATTACAAAGTCCATAACTAAAATAAATATAGCCTAACATCAGACAAAAATGAAAAATCAAAACAAAATAAATTTATTGAATATAATTGTCAGGTATCTCACCTCTACTTTGTATTGTCACTTTTGCAGTGTAATATCAATGATCCATGTAAGCAGAGTATAATGGTGTGTTCCTGTGCCATCTACAACTGTAGAAAAAAAATCAATTCTGGTGTCTCCTTTAAAATATTAGTTGCAACACTTTCATCACAAAAGTGTTTATTTTATTTTTTGAAATACTCAACTTTTAAATTTTTAAAAACAACAAAATGTAAACGAGGTCTTATTTTTATGATGGAAGTTAGGGCTAAGAAGCCTTCTCTAAGACTTAACCTTGGGACTTCCGACACACCACCAAGGACCGGCAGGAAGGTTGCTGCAAGAACGGGACCGTCCAGTGGTCACCCATCCCAACCACCCACTCACACACACGTGTGTGAGTGGGTGGTTGCGATTACCTTGGAAAAATACTCTTGAAAATTGACAAAAAATAATCAAAGTAAAATTAACGTGTAACATTTACTTGACAAAACGCACAAATACACGTAGTTGTTTGATACACAATTTGGATGAGAATATATAAAGTTTTAATTTATACTAACCAGTAGTTTATACATAACCCATTTTAAATTTAATAATTTTTATTTACTTAGAAAAGTAGAATTGAGTGCATGAGTAAGAGAAAGGCCTGTGATACTAAATAAACCTTTTAAGAAAATGAAGTATTTATTAGAATACGTATCAAGACAAAATAGAATACGTTTAAAAACGTTGCTGATGCTAGAACTTCAACAAATACAGTAGCATTTTAGACGAGAATGGAATCATGCCACACTTATAATGAGTTAATATTATGGTCCACAGATAGTAGCACTGTAGTTAAAAAAATCAACTTTTATGGCATAATTTCTTATCTTACTCATTTAATACAATTTTAACTGGATCCATATTAAGAAGAAATTTATAGTTTAAAAATACTTTAAACCTGGTAATGATTTTAGCACTGACATTAGACAACATACATTGAATACATGAATGAATACATTGAAGATACTTTTAAAAATAAATTTTATTTGTTTAGATCATCTGGAACAAGTAAGACGTGCGTACATTTATTTACATTTCAATAGTTATTCCAATTTAAAAATTAGCAAATAAACTTACGTAACATGTAAATGCGATGTTATTTTGACAACATAATCATTGTATTTAAGACTCAACATTTTAGGTTTTTTGTACAGGTTGTTTTACGTTTTCAATATACGACGTTATAAAATCCAGGAAATACTAAGTTTTTGTAGTTTTTCTTTGATCCATTAAAGCGTATTATAAGTAAACCATACAGGTATTGCATTTGAGTTGTATTATTTATTTAATATAGTAATGGCAGGACTTTATTTGGTTGGATATTGTCCAAAAGTTGAACATCACGGACACGTTTTCATAATTTTACCTACATATATTACTCAACTCATCAACGTTCAGTTATTTACAGACGGAACTTCATAGTAAAATACTTACTTAGAAGCAATAAAACAACGAAGCATAACTACCTGTAATTAAATGGAGCAAGTACTACCTTACGATATGCGTGAATAATTAGAGTGTAGTTTCACCTTGATTAAGTTCACCTTTAATGTATGGCACTGCGTTCTTTGTTCACATTGGTTGAACAACATTTAATTTTTTAATTTCAAAGAAATTTAGAGCATCAACGATCACTTGTGTTTTCTTTCATTATCCTTTACTTGTTTAAACCTCTCATAATGACTGTTATTATTGTCAAAAGTACAAATAAGTTCCCCCTTAAAATTTAAAACAGAAAATATATCGCATTATTATCATAGCTTTGGTTGTAAATAAAAAAAAAAAAATGAAATTTTATTGCTTCCTATAAATTTAAACTTATTGCTTAAAAAACACGCCCCATACATTTATTTATTGTTGATAGTGATAAGGATAAGTTCCTTTGGATGTGTTTGCAGTAAAAATGTCACACAATACATGGATTGGCTGTAAACATTTTTATTAGTGATTTTTATTTTTATTTTCCGCTCCTTTATGTATTCTGTTCTGAATAAACGAGTTACCGGAACATAATTATTGAAACCAAACATATAATAAAAACTCAGTTATCCTTCGATGAAAAAATTAATTAAATCCTTTAATATGTTTTTTAAAGCGTTGTTTTGGTGTTATTTTTCATTTACAAATCAACTAACTTTCAGAAACTGCAATTAAAATTAATTTGAGTACGTCCTTTTTTACGTGTAAAGCCTCAACCCAGACACAACGGGTATTTGTTTTTTTCAAAATAAAACCCAACGAGTTAATGGATTTTAATAACACAAACAATATTAAATATGAATACAATATATTTTTATAAATGTTGTTAGAATTAAAACTAAAAATTTGATAAAATATAAATGATCGTAAACTCTTTAGGATCAAAATATACAGCCTTGAATTTGCAAAAGCCAGCCCAAAAAAATACATCCCTATAACAATTGTGTTTGATCATTTATTAATAAAGAAAAGAATATCCTAAATTGAATTGCCTGGATCCTAACATGATGACATTTTGAACTATATCCAATTTTTGTTTTGCACTAGTCATAATTATTGAGAGAAATTTAAATTTACCATTTTCATCATAGTAATTGAAAACCTCTTTACAAAAATGTATACAAAAATGAGCACTAATGTTAGAAAAATGGCGACACAATATGAAAAAAATATAAAAAATCCATGATGGATATATCCCTAAATTATCTGAATCAGACACTCTGATGCATGAGTTCGGAGGAAATAAATACCAGAAGTAAATGAATATACACAATAAAAAGATATTATCGTCACCTTAATCATTTATTTTTTCAAGATTACGATTAGAAATAATCGTGTATGCTATTAAAAAAAGTTACTAATCCATCCTATGACGATTTCTTACAAAGTTATGTACTGCCAATCTGTTAAGTAAGTGACGATATATTTTCACACATAGAGTATAGAAATAGCTAACTGTACAGTCCCTGTAAAAAGTACATAATGCAATATATGTATAGTAATCTTGCCCTACCAATCTTCCTTTATACGTATAGTGGTAATGACCCACCCACCCACCCTTACACGTACAGTGGTAATTACTTACCTACCTACTCCTACACGTATAGTGGTAATGACCCACCCACCCACCCTTACCCGTATACAGTGGTAATGACCCTCCCTCCCACCCAACCTTACACGTACAGTGGTCATGATCCACACACTACTGATAAACTGAAGCTAAAACATTTCAAACCAAATCCTGCCATGACAGGTTAGGTTAGCAATGTAGCTTTGTTACTGCTGTGCTGCAGTTCATGTTGCTAGAGGCGCGAGTCGGCCAGGACTTCACCGCCACCTGGTCCACCCCCTCTACTCGACACATATCACATCCACGTGTGGTACCAACGCCAATCCATACACCTGCTCAGAGGTCCTTAGTTTGTAAGGCTACAACATTAAATTACCGCAGTTCCAATCGTACCACTTGAAATAAGATAAACTTTAACTAGCATGTCGGGATTATGTATTGAATCCACTGGCATAAACACAGTACATTCAATATGTTTGAAAAGATAAATTTAGACTTACATCATGACTAACCCTAATTAGAGCTATTTGTAGCAAAGATAAACAGCAAGCTCATGTAGTAGGTTGAGATCTGTACTGCTGCTTTTAAGGCTATAAGATATTCTTGTGAGTTCATGCATTACTAACTTTTGCGAAATAGTTTAATATGCGATTTTGTTTATTATTTTCATTAACTGTCGAAATGAAATGAAACACGTCTATTTAATCAGGCGAAGTTTGTAAAATAAAGCTTTGCAATAAATACCAGGTTTAACGTTATTTCATTAAATATTATAAATCCAAATTCGTGTTTGTTGGAAAACTATCATAAGATCTACGTAAATAGATCCATTTATTTAATAAAATAGATCTATAATATAAATAAATCTATAGTATTCATTTTAATATTAATACTAATCCAATTAAAATTTTTGTTTATAATAAATACAAATTGTTACTTACACTATTGCGTGTAATTTAATAACGACTATATTTCAAATTAAAAATGAAATGAACAAACAATTTAGTCAAGACAGTAACATGAAACCAGGGAGATATAAAATTTCAATTTGCAGTTTTCACACTTGAGTGTAGTGTTATAACTCCTTTGAGTTACATTTGGTTCTGAAAAATGGCATTTACAAGTGATGTGGGACCCTTCAAGTACAGATTGTATCCGAGTCACACATAAGTTACTGTGTGATGAAGTGATTTAACAACGAATATTTAAGCCATAAAATCACTTAAATTAATTAAATTTCATATTAGACTACATTACTTAATGCGTTTGTTACTGTTTGTTTTAAACAGAATGAGTCTAAGAATAAGTATAATACCTGTAAATGTCTAAAAAAAATATGCATTTTCCAATGAAATTGATTCGATTTTATGTAAATTGAAATAAAATGTAAGGGTCACCAATATAGATTTTCTCTGGCCAATGACAGTAGGTCACGTGTGTCTTGCCTCCGTTCTCTCCAACCCCCAACTAATTCTCACATCCACTATTTTACCTGTTATTAAAGCTGGAAGGTCACCAATCTCAGTCCCAAAGATACCACTGAGGACGCCTCATCACAACATGGCGAAACGTCTGGTTATCTTGCAAATCATGTAAGCAGAACATTGAAGTGGTTATAAAAGAAAAATTGTGTGACGGATTTTAGTTATAAATACTGTATAAAGTATCCCTAAATATATTTTAGTCTACTATTCACGCAATATATTTAATATATAGCATTAATATTTATAATATTTTCATTTATTTTAGTGAAAAACAACAATTTGTTATCTTCACCTAGTTACGTCAAAACACTGCCCCTAGCTGTGTGATTTCCCTCTAGACTAACAATGGATAATCTGATGTTCTCTTAATATTGTATAACAGAAATATAATCTATTTCTCAGACAGTGATTGGGAATTTATGAAAGCCAGAAAGTAAATGTTTGACGTACAGGACAAATAATACGTAGTATACGGACTTTTTTGTTGCTCTGTTTACCGTGATTTAGTAAATTGTAGCAACACCCACCAGTGCCACTGAAACACATTTTTAATAAATTTACCATATATAAGTGCTATAACATATACACATTGATCATTATTACAGTTTAACATGTAAGATTGAAAATTATTTGGAAAAAAGCTGTGTTATTTAAAAAAGGTTAAACATACATCAATTACGTTTGAAAAAATAGTATGACTAAAAAATATATTGTACAAAAAATTTTAAATCTTTAAGTTCAAAAAATTAAATAAATAAACGTATATACTCTTTTGTATTGTTTGACATTTGTAGCTTATAGATTGCTTAATATATTTATATATATAAAAATAATAACACTTAGCAATCTTTTTGGTGTTTTTAATTTTCAAGATCGATTTCAGTCTCGTAAGACTATCATCAGTTGAAAAACAGAATATAAATAGGGTTATAAATATACTTAATTTTAGAATAATTAATTTAACAGCTGACATTATAAAAATTTAAATAAAAATGTAGATGGGTAAGTTGTAGATCTTGTTAAATTTTATAGTTTTGCATCTTCATGATAGAATCAAACATAATATTTGAGTGAAATTTTATTCATAGACTACTGAATACACCTCTTATAGAAGAAGATTACCAAGAAGAAATCAACATTATC
Organism: Stictocephala bisonia; assembly: GCA_035578905.1. Classification (NCBI taxonomy): domain Eukaryota; kingdom Metazoa; phylum Arthropoda; class Insecta; order Hemiptera; family Membracidae; genus Stictocephala; species Stictocephala bisonia. The sequence continues at coordinate 401,678 of JAQJVL010000197.1, forward strand.
AAACAAATTGCTGTCGATAATGGATATCAACCAAATTTAATAAGTAAATTAATTAATAAACACAAAAAGAAAACTATTAATTCTAAAACTAAAGAAAAAAATAACTATATTCAAATGACCTATCATGGAGATATCTCCATGATAGGTCATTTGAATATAGTTATTTTTTGTTTGGAGAATATGCTTGAATATAGTTATATTTGTTTGGAGAATATGCTATGTAAAGATTTGTTAATATTAACAAATCTTTACATAGCATATTCTCCAAACAAGGATATAAAATTACATATAGAACAAAGAACAGTATCAAACATATACTACAACATAACTACTCTACTAAGAATAATGAAAACAAATACAATAATTCTGGAATTTATAAAATTAAATGTTCGACTTGTCCTAAATATTACATTGGCCAAACAGGAAGAAGTTTTATTAGAAGATTCAAGGAACATATACCAAAAAACAAATATCAAAATTTATCAACATATGCTGAACATTTAATACAAGAAAACCATAATATTTCATCAATTGAAGAAAATTTAGACATTATACATTTTGCACCTAAAAGTAAAAAAACTAGATGCTATTGAAAAATTTTACATATACAAAAACACAAAAGAAAACCCATCATTATTACTCAACGATCAAATAAAATTTCACTCAAATATTATGTTTGATTCTATCATGAAGATGCAAAACTATAAAATTTAACAAGATCTACAACTTACCCATCTACATTTTTATTTAAATTTTTATAATGTCAGCTGTTAAATTAATTATTCTAAAATTAAGTATATTTATAACCCTATTTATATTCTGTTTTTTAACTGATGATAGTCTTACGAGACTGAAATCAATCTTGAAAATTAAAAACACCAAAAAGATTGCTAAATGTTATTATTTTTATATATATAAGTATATACTCTATTACTTATATTTATTTACAGATATTTACAGTTTTATAATTGCATATGACTTTAATAGTTTTTTTTTAAATGGATATTATAACAGACACTGATGAAGATGAAGAAAAATGTGTGCATCGTCAAACAGTATTTATTATGTATAAATTAAAATGTTATACTTTATACCAATTTGGGGATAGCCAGTAATATAAATTGTTATTTAAATCCTTGTTATAAGAAAACAAATAATATTTAAATAAAGCCACATATTTAAAATATCTTAAAAGCGTTTACTAACGCAAGAATACACACTTTAAATCATGTTCAAAAATAAATACATTTTGCACCACAATTCCCTAAAGTTTGAATAAAATAATAATGAAACCTACATCAATATTCTGTTTTACAGTGTATTATTATGAATACTTAGGAAATTACAATAACTTATCACTAAATATTCCATGGGCAACGCAATATTGTGTAAAGGTGAGTGAGTAGAGTAAGATATTCCACCATGGTGTTTCGTACTGTATAATGAATTTTTACTAATGAAAAATATGTTTACATAATTAAGATCAACTGTTAATAAACAGATGTTATAAATAAATATAACTGCGGATGTCAACATACATTTTATTTTACCTTCGTGATGTCGTTAAATGACTAAAGGTGCACAACAGGTTGGAAGCCAATTATAAACTTTAAATTAGATGGCTAATAAAAGAGGTCTCTCAAAGTTGTGAATTGCTCTTTTAGTACCAAGATCTTAAGTAAAACACTTTTACAAAATATTATTTGGAGTCATTCATAATAGTGCATATTTATATATGTTTAGTCACTTATATACTTAATATATACAAATAGCTGCATCTACACAATTATTTATGTGTATATTGAATAGAAAAGGGAAGTTTATAATAAATAAAAATATTATAGTAAATCAAATTTTATTTACTGATATACATTTGATGTAAATGGTGCTTATATATCTATTAGTATTGCAAACATCATAATGCACATTTTTCATACTACTTTGTTACTTTCATTTTTGCAATAACGTAAATTTTATTTATTTTACTTATTAAACATAGAAATATTATAAATTAATTACAATGTGTCAGTTTACTTTAAACCAATCTTTTTTTATCTCAGTTTATTGTGTAGTTTTCCCCTTCACTTGCCATTATGTTAAATTTAATTTATATAATGTGTGCCGTTTGTTTTAATTTGGTTTGGTGTAGCCGACTAGACTTCTTCAATAAAGCCTTGTAATTTTAAAAGTACAAAACCACTTTAATACAATTGCTTTATTTTGTTGTTAGTGTTATGCTCCTTAGAAATTAGTTACCAACACAAATTGAACAAATCAAACTAAACAGTCAATGTTGTGTAATTAATTTTCTATAAATGAATAAAAAATATCCTATGAAACAATTTAAATCTGATGATGGCCAAGTGACTGACTGTGAGCTATGATTTGACAATATTCGTATAACATGTTATATACGAGTATTATAGTTTAATTGGTTATATAATAATGTACAATATCATTCCATCTGTAATTCAAATGCCACACACAGAAAAATGTCATGAAAATTAAATTATTGTAGGTAATTAATTAAATGAAGTTGGTTGGTGTCTTTGGTTACTGTCTTTATTTATGTTGCAATGTTATTATATTACTTGTTTTAAAATAAGCATACATTTAATTCAGACAACACCCTTCCTGTGTGTAGGCAGCCAAACCACGACAAAAGAAACAACATATGCCATTTGAACATATGATCTAGCGCATTCCATTTTCCGTATGTCTGTCTGTACGTAGTACAAAAACTTAATATTTAAAAGGTTAATTACGATAAATTCACGAATTATAATATTAATGTTGGCCCTAATAGTTTAAATATTCAATAACATTTCATTTTGTAACACTATTCTTTTTTGAATTGGTGGTAATTTAAAAATTAAACAGATTAAAATCCCTATAACCTTACATTAAAAGTGTAATTGATGAATAATAATGTCTCACAAGTTATGGTGTACATATTTTTAATATCGAACAACCAATAACTAAAAAATTTATATTTTTTTCAAATAATTATGGAATTCTTCGACATGAAAATTCTGTTTTAAACAAATTCTCATTTAATAGATATTTGATCTTTAAAATCTTTAAATGATATTTTGTAAAACTATATTCTTTATATATTTTTTTGTATTTTACAGACCTTTATTAAAGTATAATGTTTTTGAGATATTAAAATTAAATTTAAAATAACCGCTTTTTGAAAAACGACAGATGTACAGAAATGGAATTCGTATGGAATATGTAAAATATGATGACCAAAAGATATATTCACGATTTTATCTTAAGTGACTCTTGAGATATTAGGTATTTTCTAAAAATTAGATGTATACAGATAGATGAAAAAATTATATATAAGCAATATGTGCACATGAATTTTTTTTTGTTTTAACTTTTGGAAATATCTTAAGTTTGGCTGCATACATTCGGGACTCCCTGTACATACTCGTATTTAGCAGCTGGCCATATATAATCTTATTTTATTTTCAATGGCATTCAGTTATTATGTTCTCGCGTTTTATTTTTCATTTATAAAATACTAGCATTAGTTATTTAAGGATTTTTATTAGAAAAGCTAAGTGACTTTTCAATAAAATTCTCATAAAATCATATATTTAAAAACGTATTTTTATGGGTAATTTTTTAAACTTTTCTCTACAAATGAGTACTAGCTATACTCACTTTAAAAAAGAAAGGAAAACATAAGAGTACAATAAACAATTTATACCGTATGGTAAAGATATATAACAATCAAACATATAAATCCAGTATATATATAGACATAGCTCTTATTTTTTATGTACTAATGTAATTATAGATTGCGTTTTTGGATGTACACCATATAAATTTACATCCAACTTAATGGAATCGACTAATTGAATACATACATATATTAATTAGAACCCTTAATGTACCCCAAGTACAAAAGCATGATTTATATTGTGGGTCAGGAAGCCTAAGGTACCGGAAACTATAAAACCCGCTATAAATTCCTCCTTGCTTCGGAAGTTTGATCTTACCGTGGCACTTATAAAATTAACTTTAGTTTTAGTGGTCACTTAAGCACTTGATATTTATGTTTTACTATGGATTATTACCATTGTTTATTAGATAATCTATTTATTTACGTTTATTGAAACTAGAGAAGTTACACTGAAAGAAAAACAAATTTTGTATCATATTTCTACTAAACGCCTTTATGCTTTCCGAAATGAAATGTATTAGGAGACTTTTTTATAAGTTTTGCATAGTACATATTTACAGAAAATATTGGTAAATATATTTTTCATTATATTATATTCATTCAAATTAATTCTATTCAGTGCCTTTCTTAATATACATGCTAAATTACTCACAAAAAGCGATAATTTTAACTGTGTGAATATATGACGCCAAGTAGACCTCCCTAATTAACTTCTCAATTACTTAATTATTTATATTTATTTATATAAGCAAGGCCACCCTTGTCGATAACGAATAAGGCCCTTTTAAGCATTTTTATGCATCTTTAATTGCAGTAGATGCAAAAACAATTTACCATAAAACAATGTTACAGTTAATTTAGGTACACACTATGAATAATCAACTTACAACAGAATGTTACATTTAATAAAACATTTCCTATGGATCTTCTTCCAAACATTTATGTAAAACAGGCTGTTTGTTTGTTAGTTATTAAGCTATACAAAAACCATCAGACAACTAAAAACAAATCGTAAGATAGAAATGTTATTTAGATATATTTTACAAACATATTTGGAAATTAATACTAGAGAAATGTATTAATAATAATTTCTTATTATCAATAACTAGGTTAGATAATTGATCAATAATGTATCTTACGATCACAATATATTAATTTTACAAATGCGTTGACAGAAAACATATTTGATCCAGTTAAACGTTAGATTATGCTAATCAACATGTTCAGTTTCCATTATTGCTGATTTATATCCAGGTCTCCGTGACGGGGAATCTGATTGTAAACTATTCAGTTTGTATTTCTTGGGGGACCTTTGTACCAACTTTGACCTCCTACTTCACGATTGTGTGTTGTACAAGTCAATACATCTAGTTTCCACCCTGTGGATCCCTATTCAGGCCTCCGTGACGCAGGAGTTAATCGGAAACCATTTATTTTGTACTTCCCCGGAAAACTTCACACTAACATTGTCCGGTTCACTCATTTTGTATTTCTCTGGATAACATTTCGTACTATCATTTACTTCTAACAACACGAACGTTTGTTGTACAAGCGAACACGTTCAGTTTCCAATCTGCTGATCTCTACTCAGACCTCATTGACGAGGAAGCTTATGGTACTGAACTTTTGCAACAACTACACGAATGTTTGTTGTACAAGCCAACATGTTCAGTTTTATATCTGCTGATCTCTACCCAGACCTGCAAGCTGAACGCCTGGCTTCTAAAACACTCTTTTTGTATTTCCCTAGATAACGTCTCGTACAACCATTGTCTTCCAACTACACGAATGTTTGTTGTACAAGCCAACACGTTCAGTCTCCAATCTGCTGATCTCTACTCAGACCTCTTTGATGAGGAAGCTGATGGTAAAACACTCATTTTGTATTTCCCTAGATAACTTCTCGTACAACCATTGTCTTCTAACCATACGAATGTTTGTTGTACAAGCCAACACGTTGAGTTTTAAATCTGTTGATCTCTACCTAGACATCTTTTTCGAAGAAGCTGATAGTAAAACACTTTTTTTGTATTTCCCTGGATAACTTTTCGTACAACCATTGTCTTCCAAATACACGAATGTTTGTTGTACAAGCAAACACGTTCAGTTTCCAACCAGCTGATCTCTATCCAGACCTCATTGACGAGGAAGCTAATGATAAAACAATCATTTTAAATTACCCTGGATAACTTCTCGTACACCTACACTATTGTTTGTTGTACAAGTCAACACGTTCAGTTTTCAATCTGCTGATCTTTACTCAGACATCATTGATGAGGAAGCTGATGGTAAACCACTCATTTTGTATTTCCCTGGATTTCTTAATACATATATTAACTTCCAAGTACACAAGGTTAATTTTTTCGATATGTTGTTAAATTATTCTTTCATATAATTTACAATTTTAGTTTTTTTGGAGGATTCTTCTCTTAATCAATGCGGCCGTTCTTTGTAATATACAATAAGTTTATAATTATAATTGTTAATATACCGTTTCAAACACTAATTGTAAGTGTATTTTTACTATAAATATCTTTGAACCAATATTTTATTTGTAGAACAATACAAATATAGTACGAACAGTATAATGGATACAACAAGATATGGCCAATCACACTACATTCTATAGCTATACAGAGCCAAATGTCTTATTTTTTTTCTATAGTACCCGTCAACGTAAGAGGTGTTAGTATATTGTAAATTTTATACAAATCTTAAACTTTAAATAGGTGATTTAATATTAAATAGTTTTCTTAAAGTTATATAATAAACAATTACTTAGTCAATGCTTCTTAATATTATATATTTTATTATTTTTTAATTGTTTTCTCTTTATATTTTAAAGAGTGTTCAAGCGCTAATTTTAAATAAGTTTACATTCTATTTATATTTAATGCTTGTACAATACTGTTGTCTGTTTGCTTCGGCTTATTTATCGTTCAATGATCGATATCGTAGGTATTAAAAGTTACATTGTGTGAAGATAACGGCTTTATAACGATCTACATCTTGACGTTTGAGATGCAATTTGTACTTTATTTAACTAGTTCTACGAAATTTATTATTTAATTATTTATTTCTCATTCTCAACTAGTTTCTTATTTCATGCAAAACACAATAATTGTATGAACAATTACATAATAATGATACAATGAATTGAAAAAAACGAAAAATAAAAATGGAAGTATAAAATGTACTGTACTTGATTAACATTGGTAAAGTGTAAATGAAAGTGTATGGTTGTAAAATTTTAATTTAATATACAAATAAAAAATAATATCTTGTCTGATTCTATGAACATTAAATTGTTTTAAATAAAACTAAAATATCATAATTTGGTTGTTTATATTAATTTATTATGCATCTCAAAAAAACAAAAAAAAACTCTAATGACTTATAAAAATTGCAAAAAAGTATAAGCACTACAGAGTAAAATCTGTTTTGGGACTCCTATTATTTTATGAAACTAAAATTAAATGAAACTAGCTGGCTGTAAACTGAAATACCATATAAATAATCAATAAATACTTAAGTACCGGTAATTGGGCCTATCATATCATGCTTATTGAAATGGCTGTACGATATGTCACATTAAAAAAAATATTACATTATTTTTACTAGTTATGAATTGCTTCGAAGCTTTTTCGGACATTAGTTTATAAAACATTTTTGTTTTTTAAGTAGAACGCGCTGTAGAAAAGGGAGAGAATTTCATGAATTTCCATATTTATGTATGTATATTTAATTAATCTTATCTCCTAAGAATATTTTAAAGCCCATAAAATCTATATACTTAAAAGATGTTTAACCGATTTAGAGATATCGTTTTGAAGTTTTTACATCGTTAGAACCTATAAAATAACTGTAAATATGGAAAATAGGTACTTTTTAACGTTTTGTAGCTTAAATTACAACTAACTCATGAATATATTAAAATAAAATAACGTTATTTACTTTGACGATACAACTTTCTATATGATTTTATCGCTTTTATCATACCATTGGAAATAACAGATAGCTGAATATAAAATTGAATAGCAAGAAGCCTACAAATCGGAGAATATTAAAAGATCAGCTGTTACATCAATGTCATATTCAGCAAATATACGCCATATCAAGCGTAACTGACAGTTATTCTCGCGCTGTAATACCTCAGCGTTCATAAAAATTAAAACTAGTGACATTCAGTTTCAAATAGATAAAATGCAGTCCTTTTAAACTTCCTATTCACTCTAAAACTAAAGCCACGTTAAACAATCAATCAAGCCAGGACATTTTAGGTAAAGTGGATTAAGATCGTCTTTGGATTAATTGTCCCCTAAGTTATCCAGAAATGCCATCTAAGAGTGACTTGAAAAACATGTAATTGAATACAAAATGAAACAAGGTATAGTAAATGTTTTAAGGGAAATTAAACAACTAAATACTTTACAGTAAATACATGTTTGAACATGCCTACCACCACTGCTTTTAGAAAGGAACATATATACGCTATTGGAAAACTCTACAGTATTTTATGCACTCAAGCAAACAATATTACACCACATTCAGAAGTTATTCCGATTGTCATCCGAATTTACATTATCGAGAACCATTATAGAAACAGTTTGCAGCAACATGACAGAAGTTCTAGTTTATGGAGTAAATAGAGTAGAACATAATATATACGCTAACGATAAAAATTTACTTAAAAATTGATTTCACTGTAAATAATCTCATTTCTAGTTATCTTTTCACAACTAAAAACCAAAGAAGAATGTTTTACAGCAGTTGCAACTGTAGGCTTCATTAAAAAATATAGTTTACTTTCAATGTGGCAAAAATATTTAACTTATATATGAATATTTTTGTTAGAGCTCCTTTTTTGTATTACGATTTTTCCTCCACGAAACGAATTAAGATACTTATACCATTTATAACAAAGCTACTCATTTTAAATATACGTACTTATGTACGTAGTTTGAAATATCAGAATCTTATGGGGCATCATGTTAAATACGCACGTAGTTTGAAATATCTGAATCTTATGAGGCAGCATATTAAATACGTACGTAGTTTCAAATATCTGAATCTTATGGGGCAGAATGTTAAATACACACGTAATTTTAAATATCAACATGATGCCCTATAAGATTCAGATATTTGAAACTACGTACGTATTTAATATGCTGCCTCATAAGATTCAGATATTTCAAACTACGTGCGTATTTAACATGCTGCCCTATAAGATTAAGATATTTGAAACTACGTACGTATTTAATATGCTGCCTCATAAGATTCAGATATTTCAAACTACGTGCGTATTTAACATGCTGCCCTATAAGATTCAGATATTTGAAACTACGTACGTATTTAATATGCTGCCTCATAAGATTCAGATATTTCAAACTACGTGCGTATTTAACATTCTGCCCCATAAGATTCAGATATTTGAAACTACGTACGTATTTAACATTCTGCCCCATAAGATTCAGATATTTCAAACTACGTACGTATTTAACATGCTGCATCATAAGATTCAGATATTTGAAACTACGTACGTATTTAACATTCTGCCCCATAAGATTCAGATATTTGAAACTACGTACGTATTTAACATTCTGCCCCATAAGATTCAGATATTTCAAACTACGTACGTATTTAACATGCTGCATCATAAGGTTCAGATATTTTAAACTACGTACGTATTTAACATTCTGCCCCATAAGATTCAGATATTTCAAACTACGTACGTATTTAACATGCTGCCCTATAAGATTAAGATATTTCAAACTACGTACGTATTTAACATTCTGCCCCATAAGATTAAGATATTTCAAACTACGTACGTATTTAACATTCTGCCCCATAAGATTCAGATATTTCAATCTATGTACGTATTTAACATGCTGCCCTATAAGATTAAGATATTTCAATCTACGTACGTATTTAACATTCTGCCCCATAAGATTAAGATATTTCAAACTACGTACGTATTTAACATTCTGCCTCATAAGATTCAGATATTTCAAACTACGTACGTATTTAACATGCTGCCCTATAAGATTAAAATATTTCAAACTACGTACGTATTTAACATTCTGCCCCATAAGATTAAGATATTTCAAACTACGTACGTATTTAACATTCTGCCCCATAAGATTCAGATATTTGAAACTACGTACGTATTTAATATGCTGCCCTATAAGTTTAAGATATTTCAAACTACGTACGTATTTAACATTCTGCCCCATAAGATTCAGATATTTTAAACTACGTACGTATTTAACATGCTGCATCATAAGATTCAGATATTTCAATCTTCGTACGTATTTAACATGCTGCATCATAAGATTCAGATATTTCAAACTACGTACGTATTTAACATTCTGCCCCATAAGATTAAGATATTTCAAACTACGTACGTATTTAACATTCTGCCCCATAAGATTCAGATATTTCAAACTACGTACGTATTTAACATGCTGCATCATAAGATTCAGATATTTCAAACTACGTACGTATTTAACATGCTGCATCATAAGGTTCAGATATTTCATTCTACGTACGTATTTAACATGCTGCCCCATAAGATTAAGATATTTTAAACTACGTACGTATTTAACATGCTGCCCTATAAGATTAAGATATTTCAAACTACGTACGTATTATACATGCTGCCCTATAAGATTAAGATATTTCAATCTACGTACGTATTTAACATTCTGCCCCATAAGATTAAGATATTTCATTCTACGTACGTATTTAACATTCTGCCCCATAAGATTCAGATATTTCAAACTACGTGCGTATTTAACATTCTGCCCCATAAGATTCAAATATTTGAAACTACGTACGTATTTAACATGCTGCCCTATAACATTAAGATATTTCAAACTACGTACGTATTTAACATGCTGCCCTATAAGATTAAGATATTTCATTCTACGTACGTATTTAACATTCTGCCCCATAAGATTCAGATATTTGAAACTACGTACGTATTTAACATGCAGCCCTATAAGATTAAGATATTTCAAACTACGTACGTATTTAACATTCTGCCCCATAAGATTAAGATATTTCAAACTACGTACGTATTTAACATTCTGCCTTATAAGATTCAGATATTTGAAACTACGTACGTATTTAACATGCTGCCCTATAAGATTAAGATATTTCAAACTACGTACGTATTTAACATGCTGCATCATAAGATTCAGATATTTCAAACTACGTACGTATTTAACATGATGCCCTATAAGATTAAGATATTTCAATCTACGTACGTATTTAACATTTTGCCCCATAAGATTAAGATATTTCAAACTACGTACGTATTTAACATTCTGCCCCATAAGATTCAGATATTTCAAACTACGTGCGTATTTAACATTCTGCCCCATAAGATTCAGATATTTGAAACTACGTACGTATTTAACATGCTGCCCTATAAGATTAAGATATTTCAAACTACGTACGTATTTAACATGCTGCCCTATAAGATTAAGATATTTCAAACTACGTACGTATTTAACATTCTGCCTTATAAGATTCAGATATTTGAAACTACGTACGTATTTAACATGCTGCCCTATAAGATTAAGATATTTCAAACTACGTACGTGTTTAACATTCTGCCCCATAAGATTCAGATATTTGAAACTACGTACGTATTTAACATGCTGCCCTATAAGATTAAGATATTTCAAACTACGTACGTATTTAACATTCTGCCCCATAAGATTCAGATAATTCAAACTACGTACGTATTTAACATGCTGCCCTATAAGATTAAGATATTTCATTCTACGTACGTATTTAACATTCTGCCCCATAAGATTCAAATATTTCAAACTACGTACGTATTTAACATGCTGCATCATAAGATTCAAATATTTCAATCTTCGTACGTATTTAACATGCTGCCCTATAAGATTAAGATATTTCAAACTACGTACGTATTTAACATTCTGCCCCATAAGATTAAGATATTTCAAACTACGTACGTATTTAACATGCTGCATCATAAGATTCAGATATTTCAATCTTCGTACGTATTTAACATGCTGCATCATAAGATTCATATATTTCAAACTACGTACGTATTTATCATGCTGCATCATAAGATTCAGATATTTCATTCTACGTACGTATTTAACATGCTGCCCCATAAGATTAAGACATTTTAAACTACGTACGTATTTAACATGCTGCCCTATAAGATTAAGATATTTCAAACTACTTTCGTATTTAACATGCTGCCCCATAAGATTCAGATATTTCAAACTACGTACGTATTTAACATGCTGCCCCATACTATTTAGTTATTTCACATGTTGTTCACATGGGGGTTTGATATTTTACATGCTGGACCTATCGGAGTCAGATATTTTACGTGTTTCGTCTATGATAGTTTGATATTTTACGTTCTGGACCTACAGATATTAGATATTTAACGTGTTGTGCTAACACAAGTAATCAGCTTTTGCATGTGTGACATAAATGTAATATATGCAAAATATAGGAGTCAAATATGTTCTCTAATACCTACCAGCTTTTTTCAGTTGTTTTAGGGTATATTGTTTATAAGGTGCATGATACAGCAGTTTTGTACTGTTACAAAATCCATCCAGAAGTAAGCGAAAACAACAAATTTAAAATAGGAAAATAAAAATAAAATACACTAAATTATTACTCTAATACACTTTTATGGACTCAAACTATGCCTATTTAAGTTTTTTAATGTTAAACGTAACATAATTTATAATTAGACCAACAAATGTCGTAAATATGAGTTGTTTTTCTGTATATTTCATCTAAAATTTTGTCAAAGCAACATTTCAATATAACTGTTACAAAACAGAGAGAGAGAACAGTAATCAGAAAACAGCATTAGGAATGCTTCAGGCCACACATTACTTGACAATAAACTCAATTTGTGGGGACTTATGAAGCGAATGACATTCAATCAGTTGGTTTTGAAGTGAATGACGAATACCCAATTTTTACTATGAAAATGAGGTTAGATTAAAATTTATTTGTTATCATCAACAATTATTATTAAAATTATCAAAATTTCATCAAAAACATATCGACATAATTTATGTTATTCCCTTATTTGTTTATCTGTGATTTAAAAATTGTAATAAATATTTAATTTTAAAAGTTTAAGTAAGAAATATTTTTTTATTTAAGACCGTTTATTTGATATTCAACATAATGTACATTGATGTACTACTAAACTTAGATTAACTACCATGTACTAGTAATTTGATTTTCAGTAATATTGTTAACATTTATAGTATTTTTATATTTATCAAATAAAATAAAAAGTAATTATTACTGTGATGAAGTTAGGATTCCACAGTCCTATTTTCTTCTAAACACGAAACTAATATATGTAAATACATAAAGTTATAATATAAATTAACAACTGAGCACCCTTAAAAAGATTGTTATTAAATCGACACATTTTCAGCATTTATGCCATCTTCATAGGTGTATAGATGTTTACTTTTGAAAATACAATACATTAACTGAAGAAATAGAACGTAAATACCAGTAGAAGGTATATTAATAAAGATATACATTTATAGAACATAATAAAATAACCTTCTGAAATAAGCTTTTAAATTCTATCATTGTGTAAAAAAATTCTATTTAATTTGGTTTAATTATTTTATTGGTTTAATTAATTATTATTATTATTTGGTTATATATTATTAATTGGTTTAATTTTATTTAATAGTCTATGTACAACATTTTGGTCTCACCAAGTTGCATATAACATATTGACGAAGTTTATACAGTTACTAAATAAAATCTACTTTTACGCGTCCAATTCCCAATTCTGCAAACAACTTAGTAGCGGTATCTTCTGTTGGAGAAAATAATTACACTAATAGAATGAATTAATACAAATTACTAGTCACACAGTTGTTATTATCGAATTAGAATCTATATTGAAAGAGCTTCACAAAAATCGCTGTCGATTTTTAAAATAAGGCAAATTTAACACAACCATCAGAAAATTCACTTTTCAATATACTATAAATTGGGAATAAAAAATATAATTACAATTCTTTTAAAATAGAAATACTTCTAAAATAGAAATGAATGATCTCTTCTTCACGGATATCCTTTTTCTATTTGTAATTGTAAAGAATACATAAAAAGCAATACAACGGTACCGAAAGCATGAAAGACGTCTTGGCATTTTATCAAAGCCCGGGATTTAACCAAGTAATATACGAAATGATCATATAATGCTCGTTTAGAACATTTAGAAACGGCTGAGAGCAAGCTTATATGTCGATATTCGTGGAGAACGTTTATTAAAACAAGTTGACGAACCATTTTATTAAAAATGAAAAATAGTACTTAAAACAATACTTTAAATAAATTATTTAAAAAAAATATTTTTTATAAAAATACTTTAATAATCTTAATCACGTATCTCCTATATTTTAAATTAAGTTAAATTACTAAATTAAAACTATTTTTAACTATATTTATTTATAACTAACATATATGTATATAATAGAGTGTTGATGAATAAATAATAAAACAATGGTGTCCAATGAAAGTATATTTTAATAAAGCTCATATTAAAAGTTAAATCAGGAATTCCTTCTATCATGTAATATACGCTGTAATACTGCACATATGAGAATTCAGATGAATATTCGACCAAGTACCTTTGTTCTTGGATATGCGTATATTTGTATTTTATTTCATTTCTTTTCTCTTAGTGTGATTGCAAAAACTGAACTACAATGTAGTTTTATATTAGTTGAGAATATTAACATTTTATCAACTAAAAAGAATATAAAACAAAAATAAGATACGTGGTTATCTTTGAAAAGGACGATTAGTATTATAAAGTGCATTTATATTACTAATCTCAAAAGTTACAATCAGAGATAATATCAATTAAAATGAACAAAATTACAGCATTGGTAATTTGCAAAATATTAGCAAAGTGTACAAGTTCAGTTTTTGGACCTTTTCCGTTAATTTATTACCACTACTTAGTTTAGGTTATGTTAGGTTTGTTTAGGTTATGTTAGGTTTGGTTAGGTTATGTTAGGTTTGGTTAGGTTATGTTAGGTTTGGTTAGGTTATGTTAGGTTTGGTTAGGTTATGTTAAGTTTGGTTAGGTTATGTTAGGTTTGGTTATGTTATGTTAGGTTTGGTTAGGTTATGTTAGGTTTGGTTATGTTATGTTAAGTTAACCTGAGTTACGGTTTTGGTATTGCATTAACGAAAACAAACCAAGTTTTTTATACTATACAATGATATGAGATATATTCATTAAAATAATAGGCATACATTAAATCTAACTATTGAAGTGTAGTGACTTCCTTGGACATGTACTTTTACTTTAAAGTAAAAAAAATAAAAAAAAAAACACACACAACAGACAATCCAAAATATATTAAAAGAAAAGTATAAAACATTTTGAAAATAAACAAGAAGGGTTATTTTTAAAAGAGAAACAAAGCAAAGGGATGGAAGAGGAAGATTTATGGTCTATCCCTAAGTACAAATAGCCAGTTTACTCACGCCATTTGGAGGGTTAACACTTCCGAGGGCTCCTTCTTTTATCCAGCATTTCTGGCTCACCCAAACTCTTCTTCATTCAATATACTTTGCATTATTCTGTAGATGTATTACTAGCCAGAGAAAAACATTTGTTTTAAAGCCAACTGCACTTATTATGTAATTAGGCTTTATAGTTTTAATATTTATAATTAAATTCAAAGATAAATCAGAAATGAACTGTATTGAAGTAATATATATATATATATATATTGTGTTTTAGTACAATTAAATAAATGTATGAAGCTCAGTTTGATAGTAAGACAAAAACAATTATGTTAAACATGTACTAATGTTAGTTTATTGCAAACACATACAAAATTGTAACACCAATTAAGGATATTTGGTAAAAAAACTGTTTTATTTCTTAGATTGCTATCAGCTATTAAATGCTTTTAAAGTAGTTATTTATTTACAATTATGTTTATAGTTATAATACATCACCTCAAAAATACGATTTTGGGATTTATTGGTACATACAGAGTTAAGAAACTATTTTCCCAATTATTCTCAAGTTTTAAAATCAGGCCTTCACAGGACTGTCCTTGCTCATAAGATATTTTAAATTATGTAATTTCACAGAAAATTAGCAAATTTGATTTTACATTTTTAACGTTATATGCTTGTTTTTGTTTTATTACGTTTACAGTTTAGAAATTATAAATACAGTTTCGTGTTTAAAATTTTATTCTTTTTAATATCACACAACTTACAAAACTTTATATACTCAACTTGTGGTTGTACTTTTACCCATTTGTTATGTTACAATCCATTCTCTAAGCACACGTACAGCGAGACACAGCACCCGCACCCACAGAGTCGCGCTTCAACGACTTCCTGTAATTACACCCCACCCATCCCAGGGGAGGGGGAGGGGTCGGTGTTTGTTTATGAGTACCTTGTGGTCAGACGTACAGCTAGTGCGCGTAGTGGAATTAAGTTGTCCCTAATTTCGGCCGAATCGCCTTAATAGATCGTATATTTATACTAATGCCTTTTTTCAAACTTGGATATAAATTCTAATGCCCAAACATTCCTTTCAAATAAAAAAAGGAGTTAAATGTTTAATTTTATTTCAGTTCTTTACATTTTTTATTAGTACAAACTATTTAAATTAGTGTAAAGTAAATACAGATTTCATTTTGTTGGTTTAATTTTATTTAATAGTCTATGTACAACATTTTGGTCTCACCAAGTTGCATATAACATATTGGCAAAGTTTATACAGTTACTAAATTAAAGTTATTTTAAAGTATTCGACATTTAAAACAGAAGTCTTGAACCACTCTACCTTATATTTACAATCTGATAAATATGATACAATAATATAAGCATTATGTAATGAACGTCCTTTCCCAGTTAATCATGTAGTGGTTTCAATACGGATTGTTTAAAGCACGAAGAAAATGGAAATAGACTAACTAACTGTGGAAGTCTTATTTTATCAGACAAAGTGCCTAACCCTCTAACACAGTCAAGGCACCAACGTCTTAGACCAACATCCAAACCATCAATAATAGACCGGGTGCAAGGACACGACAGCCTCGCTTGAAGTTGCTTGCGGCGTATCTTGTAATAACGTTAGAACACTCCAGTCAAGGCCACTGGCACTAGTTGGTTCTGAATAAAAATTAATTTTCAATGCTTTGAGTAAAAAACGTATCGACTCCGTAATATCTTTAGTATATTGGAGCAAGAATTTATATATTCACTTTTTTAAAGTTCGTTTGACTTTTATTTGAATAACATGAATAAACAAATAAATAAAAAAATAACAACGTTCCTTCATTATTAGAACGTAAAATGACTCCACAGATATATCAACTAATCCCGTGAAATACTTCCATCACTCTACAAAGGTTCTTATAATATACTTCAATGCCAGATTAAGAAATAAAGGACACATAATCCATTTTAACAACAATAGAAAGATGAACATAGAAGCTTATAATAAATGTCTACTGCCAATAATATTTTTGAACTAAAGTTGGACGAGCCGGCCGAGTGATCTAAGACATCAGGGCTTTGACCGTAAGTTAGAAATAGCGCTGGTTCGATTCCTGACCATTGACTCTGTCTGAATAAGTTCCTCACACAGCTCAACTGTCTATGGGAGATAAGAAGAGTAAATTTAAGAAAGAGATCGAAAAATGAGTTACCGTGAAATGATAATCATATTATCTGCATACAACGTTTTCCTGTTTCCATGCATAAGGACGATAGACATAATTATTGTCTATATGAATATCAACTATAGAATATGTTAAATATGGAAAAATTCATCAATTATACGAGAAAGCTTAAATAGAATAATCATATATAAGCTTGACTAAACATATTTTATTGAAGTATAATTCCTATTTTTAAACATAATAGTAAATTCATAGTATAATTATAAACAAGTAAGATAGAGTAACTTTGTGTATTTAGTTTTTCTTAAAACAAATCTAAGGCCTTCTGGTGCTAAACAAACCTGAACTCAATTACAAACTTTAAATTAGGTGTTCAATAAAGAAAACATTCTTCTTAACAAGTTGTTGAATTGTTATTTTGACACCAACTTTTTGAGTTGCTTCCTGTAATTTAAAATGTTATATTTATTAACCTTCGTCATTATTGTAAGAATATATTGAGAAATTTGACTGACCATTAATAAATAATTTTGTTACAGAGTGATTCATTATCTATAATATATAAATAAAGTAATGCATTTTATAAGTCAACATACGTAATCGTATCTGTATTGTAAATCTTTTTCCTTACTTTATTGATACCCTACAGCTTTTTACTATTATTTTAATTGGAGTGTAATAAAAACCTTAATATATTTTCAATCAACCCGTTAATGATTGAAATGTGAAGCATAGTTTATTATTTATTCTTGAAATGTTACAGTATGAATATTTACAGTAAATTAAAAATAACATAACCTAATAAAACCAACAATTAAATATACATACTGCATAAAGTATAACATAAATATATTACAGTAATTTAATTTTAGTTTTTATTTTATTTATGTTATTTTCAATTTGCTTTTGAGCTGATCAGAAGGAAAGTTAATAATTTTAAATTCACGAAATGATAATAAATTCATACAAAAAATGATGATGTGAGCAAATACATAGATATTGCTTCATAATTAAACTGTTGACAGGCTTATAACAGTCACTCAACTGTGTATTCTCTATAAACAGTTTATTTTTTTTTTCTTCAATGACCAGAGTTTGTTTTCCAAAGATCGAACTTATCTTGTACTAAACGATGGAATTTCGTCTATCAGCGTTATTATTTTTGTTGTTGCTTGAAAAATAATTTTCTTTAGTTAACCAAAAGTATGAACATACTGATCTAAAAAAGTAGTATTTAAATGTCCATTCACCGACATCCTAAGATAAGGCATTCTTCTTTTGGCGAAGGCATTATTCCTACATTTTTCCCTCTTCCTGAAGACATTTACCAATGTTTGAGGACTTTATCTAGTTTTTAGAGACTATATTTCCCAATCAATGTAGAAGAATGTTAACAGACAATCACCAATTTAAATAATAGCATTAATAATAATCATTAAATACAATATGCAGAAAAGTCCATCTTCATTATAATTTCATTCCTAACTAATAAATAAGCACCAATCAATAACAAATTAGTACAGCTACAAAAAAAAACAAAATCAATGTTATAAAACCTGTTATTAAAAATTATATTTATAAAAAGAGTAATAAACTTCTTAAGACACCAGCATCTCAGCAACTGTACTGTATACAAGCCAATATCTAACAGTATAATTACAATAATTGTTGAATTTGGAGCGAGCTTTAAGTTTTTTTCAAAGCACTGTACAATTTGTTTGAAGAAGCAAAGCACAACAATTCCATTAATCAGTTTACTTTCATTCATATCAAAGTTTATATTTTAGTAAATCTAACGTTAGTTATTATGTAATATTCATAGGATGATAACTTTCCATACGTTACTGCAGCATATGTTTCAAGTGTCAAAGGGGAAATTTGTTGTATATTTACAGAATTTTAGAAATTATTTATTTTATACCAGCAATTTATGGTTTATGCTCAATATGATAAGTAATAAGACAGAAAAATAACCTATTTATTTATAATTCAGAACTTTATTATCTTAATACCATTGTTTATAGAAAAGAAGTAGGCGATTTTGTTGTGTTTAAAATAAGGAAATACAGTGTATATCTTTCAAATAAATACTTTTTCATTTGAGACTGTAATTTACACCCATTTTAAATGCTTGGATTTATCATCAATAAAAAATATTGCTTATAAAAATCAGATAAAGAGCAGAGCAATGAATTCATTTTATTACAAATTCAGTGGACATTTATGTTGTTCTCAACTTTATATTCAACGATGGCAATAATAGCTAGCTAGCATTATAGCGAATATCTACTTTTCCACGGACCTACGAAGTAGATTTCTTCTTTTATAGTAGTGTAAATGGAAATTTTACTGTTTCCGCAATAGGTATTTGTGCTATTTATCTACAAAATTTGTTTGCAAGTCCATAAAATAAAATATGCTAATGAAATGGTGCAGTAAAACTGATCTCGTAACAATATTATTAGTAATTAAAGAAGGGGAAAACATAATGGTGTTTAACATTTAAAAATAAAAATGTCTTCTTATATTCATTAGTTAATTTATGTTATAAAGAAGAGGATACATGTAAAGAGTAGAGATGCATTGTATGTATGTAGGGCAGTGGAGTAATATTGTATTAAGTAGATTTACTTGTGTGATAGGTGTTAGAATTGTATTTAATAAGACAGTACAACACAGATTTTTAACGTACGTATATAAATGAAGAGGGTACCTAGTGTCATTGTATTGGTATTAGTGTATTTAAATTAGTGTTATTCTTCGGAGTCATGAATGGAGGCTACCGACGTTATCGTATGACTCGTCTTGAATAATATTCTCACATTTTGACTCGCTACTTGTTAGTGTGTGGGTGAGTGGGAGGGAAAATATTACCATACATGTATAGGAGGGTGAGTCAACACTGTACGTATATGGGTGGGTGATAGAGTTAATAACACCGTACGTCTTTGAGTGGGTGGGGGGGGCAATATTATCGATCAATGTGGGCCACTACCACAACAGACAGGCGTCAAGTTTAGTGTTCCTAAATTAGTGGCCGGTGAGCGATCCCTTCCTATCACGCAGCCCACTCGCTGTTGGAACTCACCTAAAGCCGTTGTCCCCCAGGTTAATTGTTACAAAAGGTTTCTCAATGCTGTACTTTTCAAATTAATAACTCTTAGTGTGGGCAAGTAATGTTTATCTATATGGGCTACGTTATTTTACGGTGTCATGATCTGCAGCTTTAAAATACAGAACTAAAAAATCGGATGCTTTGGCCTCATTTTTTAGATATCCATAGAACTATTTCCTTCCGTATAAGTAAGGCTACTTATTTATTTAATGAGTCCTCATAGATATTCCCAGGGTACCCGAGAATACCCAGTTATCTTAATAATTTAAAATTATTTTGTTTACTTATTGACTTAAAAAATCTATGCTACTGGATGGACTTTACCATGCACAATGAATATATTTCTCGCTGGGAGCTGATTAAAAATCCTACAACAGAAAATAATAGTTATATACTTTTACACGAGCCTGAATAGTCAAGTGAGTACTAATTTACGAAAGTGGATAAACATACAGTTTGATTTTTTTTTAAATTAAATAGTTCCATTATTCAATATTAAACATTTTATTAGGAATGTAGACGCGCAAATGTATACGCAATAGAGGGAACTATACACTCTAATATTTGTAAAAAGAAAAAGAAAAATAACTATGCCATATAATAACTATATCCAATTAACCTGTATCTATACATATATGAAGGTGTTTCATATCATATATACGAAATTATATTTATATCAGAGATACATACGATCCTTTCATACCACATATACGGTTTATTATTCAAATTAAAGATACATACGATGACATACTCATATTTTATATACAAAGCCATATTCCTACCACATATACGATTCAATATTCATATTACAGATACGAGTTCGTATTCATATCACAGGTACGATACCATATTCATGTCACAGGTCCAATATTATATACATATATCAGATTTTATTCGATACTCTTAATAATATTATAAATGGATCATCTTATAATCCTAATAACAATAAAATAGTTTATGGATCCAGAAAACGTTTAGAAGACAAATTCGAAATTTGCATTTTAGAAGTTTTTAAGAAAACCGTCAAAGATAATTTATTACATATCAAGATTGTAAGATTCTTTTTGAGGTGAATATTCTATTGTATGTATTATTTCAAGACCTACACAGGGTACCATTTACGTCTTAATCAATATACTTTCTGTTCTAAACTTCAAACCGTTATAGAATTTATCACTCAAATCAAATGAACCAAAATGATGTTACCAACTCGTTAATCATTACAAAGAGAGAAACAACAGCGACACGTAACATGATGTGGTGCAGATTGCACCATCAATTGATGTCATACCAATACACGTAGGCTTTATAACAAGATGTACATACACAAGAAGGTTTCTGAAAGCGGGGATGAATTTACAAACAAGAGGCTGGTACAAATTAATTACAGGATGCTAACAAGGAGAGTGCATTGATTAAGCAACAGCCACGGGATGAAGCTTGTAGTGCCGATGTTTCTTCAGTGGTTTTGACATTACATTTCCTCAGTTAGTTTGCTTTGACATGAGTAGTATTAAACTATATTAGTATATAATGAACATAATGTAATATTGAAGTATTATACTCGATTTTTGTATATTAGAAATAAAATAACTATAATATATATATAAGAGAAATAATTTTTGTAAAATATTTCAATGCCAGTAAAACATATATGTTACTTATTAGTTTGCCTTTTGTTATAAATATCAAATACAATTACAATTTCAACAAAAACTATGTAATATATATATACTGAAAAATGGGAAATATATGATCCATAGATTAGTTTTCCTTTACGATTTGTGATCTGATTCAGCGTTTGCAATAATTATATTTGTTTTAACATGATTGCAGAGCAAACCTTTACATAATTTAGATAAATCTGTATGATCATCTTAGTTATAAATCCAGTTTTAATTTAAATCACACGACAAGACAAATCACCGAATATTGAAAATGAAGATAAATTCAATAATTCAGGAATATATAGGATTAACTGTGTTGATTGTAATATGTTTTACATAGGTCAGACTGTACATTTTAGAACAAAATATATAAAAAACATGTCTCTGCTTTTAAAAACAAGAAACCTGAAAGTTCTAATGTAGCAAATTCTGAATTGTACCCACAGTTTGAATAAAATAGATGAAAATGAAGATATTCTAAAAGTTTGTAAGAAGGGTCGTATTATGAATGCTTAGGAAGAGTTATTTATTTTTAAAGAAAAATGTAAGGATCGTGATAAATTAATGAATAAACAGGATAATTTTGATTTCGAAATAATTTTTATTAATATATTTTCAGCGACTAAAAATAACAGAAGTAACAACCAATATGGAATAACCAATAATAACATAGCAGCCGCCATTTTGACGGTTCCAGCCAATGGGGTCACGTGATCATTGGCCTATAAATTGAGTTGTTGAACACCATTTTCCATTCTTTTGTGAATCCCTCTGGTCTGAGGAAGGTGAGCGTGGTTCACCGAAATCGATCTCAATAATATTTGTGCATTTTGTGTGGTATGACGTTTCACTTGTAGTGTATATGTACCAACACGTATTATGCTAATTAAAAAACTAAAACAACTTTGTCTTAATTAATTTCTTTTACAGTAAATCGTAAGGAGAATTGTAAAAATTATAGTATGTAGTATAGGGGTGTGGTGGACAGTGTAGGCCTACTTAATATGATTAATATACGTCATTATTTAACATTAATTCCATTCTTGCTGCTTCAAAAATCATTTATTTATCAACAATTTTCATGTTTATTATATTTAACTTAATAATAAATGTTGTCAATATTATCTCTCGGCCTAACCCTAACTTAATGCTTTCATCTTATAAAATCACTGTTTACCTCATATTATTGAAAGTGAATTAAATACAACTCTTATTTTCTCAAGCCATGTTCAATTAAAATAACTACATGTAACTTTAATACAAAAAAAAAATACTTGACGCGTCCATCTTATTCCTAGGATTGTTTTTTTAGGTCATATCTATTCAGTTAAACTTGGGGCTTCATAGCGTTGTGTATAGTCAGTTATTGATAACTAGTTAATATTTAAAGTAAAAACAAACACATAATGCATGGAAAAATACAATATATATATATATATATATATATATATATATATATATTTTATGTAGTTAAACCAATAGTTTTGTTAAAATATAAGAAATTACTTAAATTTAAAATCAAACATGTTACTTATTAGGTAAGTTTAATCAGGAATAAATGCACCATTAGAGATTCCAGGACCGCAACCCTCATTATATGGGGTAGACCACATCCCGGCTGAACCACCTGCTTCACCTTCAGGAGCTACAATAAGGCATTAATCGGCATTCTAAAATAGCCCCTTGTTATATGTTGCCGTAATACATTATATAGTTACTAATAGAGAAGTAACGAAATATATTTAATCTAGAAATAAAACTGATCCTTATTTAAGGCAAGTACAATTTATGTCTGCTAAATGTTTTCAAGAATATATATGTAAATAATTGGTGTCCGCACAGTAAAGAATATCATAAAATAAATGTCAACTATTAGGTTCTTATTGCAATATTTAGATTATTTCCAAACAAGTAGAAATAATTTATCTTATACGATTTACACTACATATCTTAAAAAAAAATTAATGAACTTTCTCAAATATATATCGTATTGTTTTTTTTGTCAGGTACCATTTGTTAATTTTAGAGCTTAGATGTTATTTGGACAAATACCTAAAAGTCATGATTGTATTTTCGTTAATTAAAAAAATTTTTAAAGTGATCTCCTGTCACAAAGTCAAATCTAAGACCTGCCTCACTCATTCTGTGTATGCTGACCAATCTCTCCGTAAAAGAGAGCAGGGGGTGCTCTGTAACTATTCATTTTGCTATATTACAGGCCTTCGGGTGAAGGACTTATCTTTTATTTAGAGACTTACTAGTAGATAGTTTCCTTAAAAGTGACAATGCTTCTACTGCTGTGGGTACAGTTTATACTTCAAAATTGTTAACCCATTTTTCTTTTCTGGTACTATCAAAGAGTGCAGCAGCAGATTAGCTGTGTTGGAGTTTTCAGTTAAACTCTTTGTAAAGGTCGTCTGATTCATTAAATCATCCTGGTATATACTCCTTTCTGTGTCCTCTTGGTATCTACAAATGAGCGAGACGAGATTTGTAAAACGATCATAATTTCTTATTTTATAAAGGAATGAACCTGATGCTATCGTCAATATTAGTGGTAAGAGCCTTCCAGTGCTTTATTAAAATTCCATCTAGGCCGTGGAAAAGATCGAATTGTGGGAATGTAGATCCCCAATTGAACCAGTACTTGCCTATATTGAGAGTTGGAAAAATCATCAAGAACTTTTCTTCTAATTGAATTTGGTTTTAACGATCGTTCACATGAGCAGAAGCTTAAGTCAGTGGAGTAACTTCGATGCCAGCGAGCTGAATAAAAAGTGGTTGAATCTTTAGCATCAAAGACCAAGAAAAGGTTATTCATTGCAGCCCAGTCAGCAATCTTTCTGTCTTTCTCGTCGTCGGTGATGTAACCCTATGGCTATGGTGACTGTTAAAAGTCCCCCACATAGAGGGCTGGGTGTTTAAAACTTGGCAAAATCCGATCGTCAGGCCACTGGATGTTAGGAGGCTTATAAATATTAACTATTGTAGTTTCTGATACTTGGATTGCCAAGACAAAGATGTCACCATCTGAACTCTTATGGGCAACTGACACATTTTCAATGTCATGCTTCACGTAGGTTTCAATACCATAGATCCTATACCCTATAGAATCAACAAGTCTGTATCCGGGAATATTGTCTCTTGCTCTATTATTATCATCGATATGGGTCTCTTGGAGATTATCTTAGTATATCAACATTGTTTTCATAAAGTACCCTACTGAAGCACGCACTCTTCACCTTACTTAATCCCTCAGCGTTAAAATTTACCACGTTTAAAACAGAACCTTTTAATTTAAAATTAACTTGGTCCTCAAAAGGGCCTTTTTTTGTTTTGTGGTAAGTGACGTAGCTGGGAGATCACAAAATCGTGCAGTCCAGCTTCCAGATTTGTTGATCGTGTAGAACTACCCAGGGTATACGTACATCTTAAAAGAATTACTATAGATGCTAGCAACATCACAACACAAAGTAATGTTAAGTAATGGAAACATGATAATATTGACTTGTTTTCACTCCATAAAAAGATGAATTTTGCCTTAAAAAATATATGTTTTTACTTAAGTGATTCCCCACATTTGTAAAAGGTGCCATGCAATGAATAAATATATTGCAATGGATTAAAATAGTTACACTATTATTAATTATATTTCAGTATATAAGTTACAGTTACAATTATAATTTGATAGCAGATAATTTATTGATTAATTTTTTTTTTTTGTTAAACAGTTTAAAATTACGTGTTAAAGATAACATACTTGCGTGGTGTGAATTATATTTGATATTAAATTGTTACATTTAAAATGCCTTTAAAATACCAAATTTATATCGTTTTTGTTTATAATCTCGCCTTTGTAAATTTGATGGCAGGATGTAACTGATCGAGAGTAGGCTGACATTCAAAACGCCAATGGAGACTGATTACAAATTGATATTGTTTGTCACTCCCGGGCAGGCTGATTGACGGCGCATCGAGGGATGAAATAATTTGTTACTTGCGGAAATTTAAGGGAATAAGTACTACGGTGAAAAATGGATTGAAAAGTTACCACGTACTATTTGCAAAAATTTTCATAATTAACGCGATTAAAAAAACAAACTCATTTGTTTCATGTACACTTAGGTTAGTATACATTACATTTTAATGTCAATACTGAGATTATAACATAAAACCTGAAAGCTTTTAGTATTAATACAAGTTAAATGTGTTTTTTAGTGCTTTTCCGGTGCTTTTACATTTGTATTTTGATACGTTAGATGCGAAATGAAAAAGGATTGAAACGCTACATAATACATTACTTCTAAAAAAATCAATAAAAAACAACGAAAATATTACCAATTATCAAATATTTGAAGTCTTATACTTTAAAGACATACACTTTTATTTACTTCTTTATTGTTCATTATTTTAATGTATTTATTAATTAGCTAAATATAATACTTTTTATTTTTAGAGGTAAATGTACTCTAAAGTGTCAATGTTATATAAGTAACTTCATGAAGTATACTCTTTAATCTTATTAATTAGACGAAAATAAGTTGTAGTTTTGTTAAAAATTCGTAGTTTTACAAAAACAGAACATCACTAATAGTCGTATGATTGATTTCGATATATTATGAAAACAATCAAATAGGTGTACTTTTTTTACCTGAGAGAACATTGATATTTTCTTCTAAAAGATCTTATCAACTAGCCTGTTTTTCTAATAATACTGTTTCAATATTACCTATGTAGATAATGACCAAAAGATTACCTAGATAAATTACCACTATATGGAGCACTATAATACCTATGTGTGCCCAGGTTAGATAAAAATGGATTAAAGGTAAGACATTTTACAGGAACTAATGTGTACATTTATAGAACATACCTAAGTTCTTGAAAATCAAATTTACCTTATCAATATTGTAAATTATTGTCGTGTTTGTTATCACAAAAGTTTTTAATCAAAGTAATATTTTTAAAATTTAGAATTTGTTTTTAAATTTATGAATTTAATCGGGATGGATTTTCGGTAAGAAATTATTAGTAAGAAGAAGGCAGAATATAAAAGAAATAAATTAAAGAGTACAAAAGGAAAAAAATTAAAAGAAAACATAAGAAAACTTTATAAAAATATACTATCATAATCAATAACAAATTACTTACTATATCAACTGACACAACATGTTTGCCTATGTTCAGAAGAACTGTTCAAAACAATACATTAATAACGATTTATTTTATATCTAATAAACATGTATCGTTATTATTTTCAAAGTAATACGAACAAATCTTGTTGATTACTATGGAAGTTTCTAACTTAATGGTCTTGTATTTATACTATGTATTTTCTTTTCAAAATTACAGAATGATAAACAGGAAAAAGTGAGTTTTTATATTTTAAAAACAAGTTGATATCCAGATTCATAAAAGTCGAATCAAACTATGTTAAGTGAAAACCTATTGTTAACATTTTGTTTACAATCCTACCAAGAGCCAAGATTGTCTGTTAGGTGGGTGGGTACACGACTAGGCATGTACGTGTTAGGTGGGCATAATTAAACGTGAGTGTCTGTTGAGTAGGAGGGGGTGGGCTCCACACGTTGGCTCTCGATTACCTAACCAAAAAAAGCCATGGATGCGTCAGCCTAAGTCACATAAATGAATTGACTTTTTCCACTTACCAGATAAACTAAGTATGTTGAGCCTCAAATTTTAATCAAGGTTATAACAATATTCGAAATGGTTTCATTTAGAATTTCTAGATATACAATTTAATATTAATGTATTTATCTACGACATGGTTATATTTATTGCTTTATAACTAAAATTCAATAAAAATTAAGCATCCACTTTCTTGCCAGGAATTTTTAGTACAACTTTGTAACTAACTATATATTTAGTTATCAATTTCATATCAAACAACTGATTAATAATTACATGAGTATTTGTAGAGTTAAAAAAATACAGAATCAAACTATTTATAAAAGAATAGCTGGAAAACAACAATGTATGGTGTTATTGACAGAATGTTATTTATCAAACCTCTTAAATCAATTCTCCAATCTATAAATCGGTGTTGACAAATGGGGAGATAAATCTCTGTTCATGGATTCACCAGTCGAAGCCACCTAGTTACCAATAACCGGTTCAGTAATTTTGACACTTTATTTGGTAGCATTACACTACTGAAAATTGCATTTTGTCAATTCATATAATAAATACATTTTCATCAGTAGTATAGTATCTACGCATAATTGTAACAATAGCACTCACTTGAAAAGTATAATAAAACTGTTATGAATGATTCTCTATATTAACAAAAATCAATTGCAATGAATTAAATTTCAACAGTAAAAAATCTACAAATATTTATATATGATAAACTCACGTTTAACATAGAAACAACACGTGAAGGGATTGAAGAGATAATTTGATAGGGTCGTGAGGTGATTTTCGTAAGGTTTTCCCTCTTGATATGCTTTTTAAAGTATGCCATGGTCTTGTAGCCTCCAGATTGAGGTATAGATTGGCATGTTAGGGCACCACTTATCATTCGACTTTATATTGTGACATCCAGAGTGGCCTGTGAACCGGTGATGCGGAAGTAATGGATGGGTCGCTGACCACCGGCCCTGCTTGTTTACAACCTTTGGGGCACAATGGCTTACGTATGAACGCCCATACCTCTTCAATGGAATTTCTAGATTGTTCTCGGTTGACGAGCTAGCTCTGTCATGGAACTTCGGGCGCAGGGGAATTCAAGAAGCTTCTAGATGGAGACCTGCAGGTGATATATACGGCCCGGATACCAGCGCGAGTCAGTCAGTCAGTCAGTCAGTCAGTCAGTCAGTCAGTCAGTAAGTGAGTCTAGAGCCTACAGCCCGGGTGTTTGCAGCGACAGTGAGCTTGAAGTGTCCGAGTATAGTGAAGTGGTCTACGGAGAAGTTACCGGTGAGTGGTTCGTTGTGGGGATCAACGAAGGAGCAGTGCGGTACTTGTGGACGACTTCTGAAGGGACACTGAAGAAACTGTGAGTGAACTGTTAGCATTGGACTGTAGGTAGTAGGGAATCTAGTAAAGTCACTTCGTAGTCAGTAATTGTAAATAATAGTAGGGAATCTAGTAGAGTCACTTTATAGTTAGTAATTGTAAATAATAGCAGAGAATCTAGGAAAGACACTTTATAGAGCTAGGAATTGTAATTAAAAGAAGGGAATTTAGTAAAGTCACTTTGCAATTAGTAGTTGTAATTGATTGCCATTTTTTGATGCCATCTAAGATTGTAAATATAAATTAGTTTAACTGTAACAGTAGGCCTAATAGTAAATTGTAATTTTCACAATAGTTTAAAGTTAAGGAAATAATCCATTTAATTATAATAAGTTAATTAATTTTATATATTCAATAATTTAGTAATTGTTTAGTATATCGTGTTGCTTATTTGTAAAACCCACATAGTGATTAATTATTTATAAATTAGGACGTAAAAACGTCACACTGGTGTCAGAAGTGGGATTGATTTGTTGAGCAACACGTTTAATAGTTTTATTTATTGATAGTTATTGTTAAGCTGTTTATTGAATTCATTTACTGTAATTCTATATTGTTCAGACGTAGTTTTACAAAATAACGATGGCATCTAGTGGAGTTAAGTTAGTAGACTTAAAAGTGGCTGATTTAAAGCGGGAGTTAGAAGAAAGGGACTTAGATCATACTGGAACAAAATCAGTTGTAGTAAGTAGACTTAAGCAGGCAATGCTAGAAGCAGGGGATGATCCAGAAACATTCCTTTTTGAAACTGAAGCTAGTACACTTAAGTCTATGATTACCAGAAATGCAGAGAAATTACATAAATTACAAAATGACTTAAAAGGTGACTTAAAAGAAGTGAAAGATGACTTAACCGAAAAACTAAATAGTAATTGTAAAACCTTGAGGGAAGAGTTAGCTACAGAATTTAATTATAAAATTTGTCAAGTTGAAGACGAATTTAAAAAACAATTAGATAAGTGTTCGAACGAATTAAAAAAACAATTAGATGACCTATCGAAGCAATTAGGTGATAGGATTAGGGTTTTAGAAGAAATGGTTCACGGGAGGAAGGAGTCAATAACCTGCAACGAACCACCTGGGATCTCAGGAAGTGGACAGCAACCGCCCAGCCTGGAACCTCGGCCCAGTGTGAGTCCACCCGTAAATAACCCAAGTTTGCTAACCTTTGACGGAAAGATGTCCTGGGAAGATTTTATTACTTTGTTTGAGACTGCCGCTGCTGTCTACAATTGGCCATCATCAGCGAAGGCGTCCATGTTGTGCCTTTCACTTCGTGGAGAAGCTCTGAGCGTACTGCAAACCGTTCCACCTGCTGAGCGACAGAATTACGAAGATTTGATTAGACGGTTGGAAATGCGGTTTGGACATAAACACATGGAACTGGTCTACAGATCTCAGCTCAGGAGTCGTCACCAGAAGTCCAATGAGAGTCTTCAAGAATTCGAAGCTGACATCGCACGATTAGTGAGGGGCGCTTATCCCACAGTGGACGAAGCTATCTACGAGAGCCTATCCATTGAAAGGTTCCCCGATGGGCTGCGGGATGCTGAGACGCAGCAGGCTGTAAAGTTGGCCCGGCCTAACACTTTAAACGAGGCCCTGACGCAAGCCTTAGAGATTGAGGCCGTAAAGCAATCCGTCCGGGGCCAGGCACGTCTGCGAGGAGTCTACGCAGAGGAAGAAAAACCTATGAAGATAGAAGACATCGTAAGAAAAGTGCTTGATGCCCTGAGGGACCGGAAGAAGGAGATTCGCTGTTGGGGGTGTGGAGAGTTAGGCCATTACCGAAGTAAATGCCCGAGTAAAGCCTCTCGGGGGCAGAGGCAGGGAAAACTAAACAGGGTTGATGGGAAGGGGCAACTGTCAACCCAGCGTCTTCAAGAATACAACTTCACCTCTGAACACCGACGAGGGAGAAACCATTCCAATGCCGACGCCCTGTCTCGCCGACTTTGCCCAGAGGGTTGTAAGCACTGCTCCAAGGTATAAGAAAGGAATCCGTCCGTGGAAGTGCGTTGTGTC
This sequence comes from Stictocephala bisonia, assembly GCA_035578905.1. NCBI lineage: Eukaryota > Metazoa > Arthropoda > Insecta > Hemiptera > Membracidae > Stictocephala > Stictocephala bisonia. Next base: position 432,935 of record JAQJVL010000197.1, read on the forward strand.
TCTTTGGAGCCGTCTAGTGGATGGGAGCCGGAGGAACTACGTAAAGAACAGCTTGAGGATAGTGAGGTTGGACCACTGCTGCGGGAGAAGGAATCGAGGGCTTGTCCTAGCTGGGAAAACATTGCAGCTAGGAACCATGTGTATAAGAGCTACTGGGCACAGTGGGACTCAATGAAGGTTAAGAACGGAGTGCTTATAAGAATCTGGGAGGCCCCTAATGGTAGGAAGCAGATTGAAGAGATTGTGCTCCCCAAAAGTAAAAGAAAGGAAGTGCTGGAGGAGATCCACAATGGAGCATCTGGTGGGCACTTAGGTGTCAACAGAATGGTGGACAAGCTACGTCAGCGGTTCTATTGGTTGAACTTGAGGGCTGATGTAGAGAAGTGGTGCCGCCAATGTGATGTCTGTACTGGAAGCCGAGGGCCACAAACAAGAAGTCGAGGCAGAATGCAACAGTACAACGTTGGGGCACTCTTCGAGAGGATCGCCATCGACATCGCCGGTCCATTTCCCATGTCAGATGCAGGAAATAAATATCTCCTGGTGGTCATGGACTACTTTACGAAATGGCCAGAAGTATACGCCATACCAAATCAAGAAGCCGCAACAGTGGCTGGGTGTTTGGTGAACGAATTCATCTGTCGGTATGGAGTGCCACGTGAGCTGCACAGTGACCAAGGGACGAACTTCGGATCCCTGTTGTTGAAGAAGGTGCTTCAGCGTCTCGGAGTGCACAAGACACGGACAACTACACTTCATCCGCAATATGATGGGATGGTCGAGATATACATAAAGACACTTGTTGGACACCTCAGGAAAGTTGTGTCCACCAATCAGCGGGATTGGGATCGGAAGGTGCCCATTTTCCTCCTGGCGTACAGATCTTCGGTCCACGATACTACGGGTTTCACCCCAGCGAGGATGATCTTCGGAAGGGAGCTGCGGCTGCCCAGTGACCTCATGTTCGGCTTGCCACCTGACGCAAAGCAGCCCGCGATGGACTACGCCTGCGAGCTCGTCGTCCACCTACACGACACTCACGAGTTCGCTCGTCAGCACCTAAAAATGGCCAGTGACAAAATGAAAGCTCGCTACGACCGGCAAGCCAATTCGACTGGATTCCAGGTGAACGACCTGGTGTGGCTCTACAGTCCCCTCCGGAAAAAGGGGAGATGCCCGAAATTTCAACAGGATTGGCAAGGACCTTATCGGGTAGTGACACGAATCAACGATGTGGTCTACAGGATTCAAAGACACCCAAGAGGCAAGATGCTTGTGGTCCACCTTGATCGCCTAGCACCGTACCATGGAGCGGAAGCTGATCGGGACGATCAGCCTTAAGGAGGGGGCAGTGTGACATCCAGAGTGGCCTGTGAACCGGTGATGCGGAAGTAATGGATGGGTCGCTGACCACCTGCCCTGCTTGTTTATAACCTTTGGGGCACAATGGCTTACGCATGAATGCCCATACCTCTTCAATAGAATTTCTAGATTGTTCTCGGTTGACGAGCTAGCTCTGTCATGGAACTTCGGGCGCAGGGGAATTCAAGAAGCTTATAGATGGAGACCTGCAGGTGATATATACGGCCCGGATACCAGCGCGAGTCAGTCAGTCAGTCAGTCAGTCAGTCAGTCAGTCAGTCAGTCAGTGAGTCTAGAGCCTACAGCCCGGGTGTTTGCAGCGACAGTGAGCATGAAGTGTCCGAGTATAGTGAAGTGGTCTACGGAGAAGTTACCGGTGAGTGGTTCGTTGTGGGGATCAACGAAGGAGCAGTGCGGTACTTGTGGACGACTTCTGAAGGGACACTGAAGAAACTGTGAGTGAACTGTTAGCATTGGACTGTAGGTAGTAGGGAATCTAGTAAAGTCACTTCGTAGTCAGTAATTGTAAATAATAGTAGGGAATCTAGTAGAGTCACTTTATAGTTAGTAATTGTAAATAATAGCAGAGAATCTAGGAAAGCCACTTTATAGAGCTAGGAATTGTAATTAAAAGAAGGGAATTTAGTAAAGTCACTTTGCAATTAGTAGTTGTAATTGATTGCCATTTTTTGATGCCATCTAAGATTGTAAATATAAATTAGTTTAACTGTAACAGTAGGCCTAATAGTAAATTGTACTTTTCACAATAGTTTAAAGTTAAGGAAATAATCCATTTAATTATAATAAGTTAATTAATTTTATATATTCAATAAATTTAGTAATTGTTTAGTATATCGTGTTGCTTATTTGTAAAACCCACATAGTGATTAATTATTTATAAATTAGGACGTAAAAACGTCACAATATCTTCTCATTATACTTTAAAAGTCACTTATCTTTGTTATTACCAAATCCAATTTATTTACTTCTCCTTGGCTTCTCATCAAAGAACTAAATGTCCTTGCCATTAAAAACCTGTAGGGCTATATTTAAAATGTGTTAAACATTTTATTTTTAATAATTTCAAAGATATGTTTAAAAACACACAGTATATAGTTTAAATTCCATAAACAAAGTTTACTACGCGTAAACTATTTTTTACTCGGGGTTTTCTTATACTTTAAAATTTTTTTCCTATATTTTATTTTCTTAGTAAAATTTTTTTATAATTCTTAAAATGTATTTTGGTCAAAGTGAATGATTGTAAAGACCTCTTAAAAATTAAAGTGAACGATTTAAGATGAAAATAGGATTTTATATCAGTAAGAACGATAATACGTATAAATATTTTCGTTAGTAATTACTATAATATATACTTACAAATATTTTACCATCTTTAGCTTCATTTTTCATCACTATTATTAATATAGCTTATCCCTGTCCTACTTTATGGCAATTATAATTTATTTGTTAGTGGCTGGCTGATATTCACTAAAACAAGATATCTCAGGGATAACAAACTTTACTGCAAATTAACTTTGTGTAATTTTTACAAATATGATATAATTTGTTTAAACAATTTATCTGTCGTGTATTTAAATCAATGATCGTATATTTATGGAATAAATACTTTTTGGACGGAATTTAATTGAAAATAGGATGTAAGAAAAAATCAATAATATTACATAATTTACAAAATGGTTTAAATCACGTAAACTACAACATATTCTAGATACGTGTGCAGAAAGTAAATTACAAGTTGAGATAACTATTTAAATGGATTTTCATTTTATCCTGTAAAGTACGATACGGACTTTGTATGCTAGAACAATGAAACTGTCAAAAAGCAAGCTCCATTATCTATAATCAAAATTGAATAGGAATTATTTTTTTCTGAATACGACTAAATATAAAAGGTTTGATGTTAAATTAATACCCATACATCATATTATGTTTCTTTACTCTGAATAATTTTCAACAAAATGTTAGTTTACACTTTTGTAGGTTTTACTATAACTACACATTACGAATTAAATATTTTAGAAGAAAAAAACCCCCAAAAATATGACGCAACTTAAAAAAAAGACTAAACTAAAAAAATGTAAAGAAATGGACATAATACTTGTAAATTTAACCTTGCATAATATAACGTAATTTACGTTATATTAATATTCTATGATATATTACACAGGTTAAAAAAAAATATGTTTTAAAATTGTTTGGAATTTGATAACTGATTTTTATGTATTTTTCAGCGCTGATTGCAAAAATGCAATCCATTTTTTTCTATCACGTAAGGTTTTCTCACAAAAAAGGAATTACTTTTTGGTATAATAACAAAATTTTAGCAATTTTTCAAATTTTTTCTTAAGTTAAAGGATTTTATTTCATGTATAATACATGTTATAAACTACATATCTAGTACACTTACATTTCTCTTTAAGCTCCTAAGTCCTTATAGTAACGCTTTTGCTTTCCGTCGAAGCTTCTTTTATTGCTTTTCCGGCTGTGTACTCGTTGAGGGTCATCTCGTTTTAGCATCCAGCAGTAGTCAGCTATCATGTTGACGTTCCATCTTCCTTGATACCTTCTTTCCATTTCCTTGATATCTTGGTGGAATCTTTCACCCTGCTCTTCACTTACATCACCAAGGTTTGCAGGGAAGTAGTCTAGATGTGAATGGAGGAAATGAACTTTAATGCTCATGTTTTAATGCTCCCAGCTTCTTAAAGTTGTCGAGCATGTCTGCGACGATTGTCTTGTAGTTAGGATCTTTTTTGTTTCCTAGGAAACCGGTAACAACTAGTTTAAAAGATGTCCATGCTGTTTTTTCATTTGTTTCCATTTTGTCCATACAATTGGGATCTCTCATCAGTTTTCTAATGTCTGGTCCGACAAAGACTCCTTCCTTTAGTTTTACCTCGGATAAACCAGGAAACTGTCCACAAAGATACTTGAAACACTCCCCTTCTTTTGGCAATGCCTTTACAAATTGTTTCATTAACCCCAACTTAATGTGGAGTGGTGGTAGTAATACCTTTTTGGGATCCACAAGGCTTTTCCTCTCAACATTTTTAACCCTCACCTGTAAGGTTTTTCTCAAGGGCCAAACTTTTTTATGTAGTGTTGCTTTCTGTCTCTACTGTCCCATTCACAGAGAAAGCAAGGGAACTTTGTATAACCACTTTGTTGACCAAGCAGCATTGAGATCACTTTGAAATCACCACATAGTGTCCATTTATGGTCTGCATAGCAGAGTTTGTTTAAAACCAGTTCGAGGTTTTCATACCATTCTTTCAAGTGAACAGAATGTCCTACTGGCATAGAAGCATACTTATTGCCATTGTGTAGAAGCACTGCTTTAAGGCTTCTTTTTGAAGAATCTATAAAAAGTCTCCACTCATCAGGAGCATATTCTATTTTGAAACGTGCCATAGGTCCAGGAACATCACTACAAAACACCAAGTCACCTTCTTGAGAGAAAAAAGATACAAACTCCTTTTCCCTGGAACGATACCAAGAAAAGGACGTACCCGGAGCCAACATATTTTTATCTTTTAATCTAGACCCTAAAAGTTCTGCCGAGTCTTTAGGAAGACCTAGATCTCTAACTAAATCATTCAGTTCAGATTGTGAGAATGGAACGGGATCGGTTGTGCCAGGATCGTAGCCATCACTGTCTTCTTCACTTTCACCTAGCTGAGCCAATGGCTCGTGGTCATCCAAAATACCATCCAAAGAAACTGGAGGAGAGGGTATTGGTACTTCAGGTCCATGAGGAACAGGGTGAATGGCTGATTTGATGTTAGGGTAAGAAATATCCTTTTTGTTTTTCAAATTGAAACCTTGAACATTGCAAGAACAAAAATAGCAGTCATCACTATGGTTTTTGGGCTCCCTCCAAACCATTGGTATTCCAAAACGAAATGACTGCTTTTTACCTTGAAACCATTGTCTCAGTTCTTCAACACACACTGAACAAACTTTGTGTGGGGCCCAAGACTTGTCTTGATCACCCAACTTTATACCAAAATAGGCAAAATATACCTTTTCAACAAAATCGGAAATGTTTCTTTGTTGCTTTTTAACTGTATAGTTACCACAAATGTAGCAGAAGCAATCTGGTGAGTTGATACATCCTCTGGTAGCTATTTTTCATAAAACAACTTCACACCACAAGAAAACAATCTGTTTAGGATGATGCCTTGAATTATGTTCTTTGTAGTTCGATAAAAAATCACTGAAAGTTATTTGATTCACACTTTATTGCCAACTATCCGTGTGTCACGAGATATCATTTAATACTACTCTCACAATCACTACCTCAAATCACTAGTAACCACAGCACGTGAACAGCACAGAGTGAAGAGATACTGTGAACTGAAGAACAGGTAGCAGAAGCACACTGCTTGGTGATGGGGAGGGGGATGGGCACTGTGGCAGACAGGCACTGACATGAAAGATGCTCAATGAGTCAGTAAGTGGATGGCGAGGGAGGGGAGGCAATGGACAAGCACCGACATGAAAGATGCTCAGTGAGTCAGTAAGTGGATGGCGAGGGAGGGGAGGCAATGGACAAGCACCGACATGAAAATAATGCTGGTTTCTCCTAATCAACTCTTTATTTTACATACAACTTGTATAGTAAAAAAACAGCTAAGTAACTGAAAATACCTTAAAGTATTTTTTTTATACTTATTAAAAGAACTATGGGCTTAATAACAGTTCATAAAGATCCTAAAAAAAAAAATTCAAACTCACTAGAGTACGGAACTATGTATAAAAATATCGAAAAAAGCTAAAAATAGACAATCAGTTTGTGGAATAACTGTACGTGATGGAATTTTTTCACTATTTTCCCGAAATTAGCGTTGAAAATACTATAAAAATCACTTATTCAATTAAAAAAAAATTTTATGTCACAGACCTGTGTTATACGTGAAGATAGTTTTTAAAAAAGTGCATATTATGCAAATTCATTTGCAATATAATATTATGCAAAATATTGTTTTAAAGTGAAGGCTGATTTAAGATGTATATAATGTTTTTGTACATATAATCGTTTAGGTGGTAAAATTAAAACCTAAAATTGATAATGATGAAAAGCAATATAGTTTTATTTCAAAAAAGTAGTTAAGAGGAAAGATGAATTACGCCAAGTGATGTACGAGGGTAGGCAAAACACTCTTTACATGAAGTTACGTGTATAACATATTTCACAACGTGTCTGAAAGCAAAAACATAATTTATAATGTACCAGCTGAATTGGTCGTTGAAGTGTAAAATGTAGCATCAGCTGTTTGTCCTTTATACACTGAAGTGTAATTACCAACCTCATTAGCGCCATTAATGACACCTATTAAGGCCGAGGCAGTGGAATGAAAAACTACTCTGGTCGTTGTTAAATTGCTGGATAAATATTGACATAGTTTTCATTAACATATCGCATGTTTTAATTGTAGAGACTGATTTGTCAGATATTTATAGGTAAAGTAGTAACAAAGTATTAACAAAGTAATTAACAAACATTATTAACAAAGTAACAAATTAAATTATAACATATGAGTTGATTATCGTAATTTTTCGAGGTTCTTTTCCTAAACTACATAATTTAGTACATAAATATATGAAAATCATGCATGGTAGTTGAATAGTAATATTTAAATTTATAAACAATATTAAAGAATTTAAGATAAAACACATTAAAAAAGAAAACAGATTTTTGTTTTTTTTTAGTTTTTCATTTTTAGTATAAATATAACAATAGTTTTTAGTTTTCCAGTCGGAACAGTTTCTAAGTTTTGTAAATCTTATGTTATTTAAAATTTAAGTGTATAGTAACAATATACTGAAATTGCAAATAAAAAAATATTAAGGCTTGATTGTTCTTAATTTTTATAAATGCATGTGATCAATTTGTTAATTTTTTTAAACATTATTTATGAACTAAGAACTACAATCTCTTCAATCTTAAGTTGAAAATGGTTTCATTTGAAATGTCTTACAATGAACTTCCATCAAATGTTTTAAAACATTTTTTAACGACTTACATATTCATACCTAAGGCATATAGTGTAGTTGTTTTTATGGATCATGTTTTACGTAAACACATGTGTCCTTTACATGTCATTTTCGGGTGTTTTAGCAGCACAGTAAGCACTGAAAGTATTTTGCGCATTTCCTTTCTCATAATAACTCCTTATGCATTGTTAATAATTTAGAGTTGTGAAATAGTTTTTCTCTGTTATTTTAATAAGGGTGTTTATATTTTGCAAAATTTTGCAACATTCTATAACTGGAAGTCTTAAAAAAAAAACTTGATTCTTATTACGACAAATTAACAGTAATTTTTTAAAATTTATCTAATTATCAACATAATCTTTACGTGTGAAGATCTTTCTATCTCCAGTTAAATTGTTGCGAATACGTATTTATATCATAAGTATTGTTCAATGGGTATCGTAAAAGTGTTATTAACAAATTTTATTGTCTATACACTATTATATAGTTTTAAATAATGGAAGGGACTCCACGTTGTACTTTGCATATTGTTTTAGAAATCTGCTCATCCGATTCGTATTTCATTAAAATAATTTGATATGTTCATACATTATAGGCAATAAAACATATCGTCTTTATAGGTCAACGAGCAATACAAACACAAACCACTCGTATTTACAAAACACAGTTTTAACATTCCACCAAATATGCAAATGAATCAAACATCCTCAAACCATCAGCTCACTACCATCAACATTAAGTATCTCCAACATTTATTTTCAGGAATCGAATTGTGGTATATACCAGTAGGCAGGATACAAGTTGGTAGAATTAAAAATGTTAGCATGTCTTATATGATACCTACTAGATGTTACTTTTGTTTAAAAATGTAACCAATACTACATTTTAAAATTCCAAAATGAAGTTTGGCAGATGTTAAGTGGAAATTAGTTAGTCAATTTATAGTTATGTTTTTAAAATAACATATTATATATGGGAAAACTGTTTCTAACAAACGAGTAAATATACTCAACAGAAAGTAGGTCGACAAGTACCTCTATAAATCTGTTTGGAGACAGTAAAGTATTTACGGATCTGCGATCCTCTAAGTAAGTTATGTCCTACGTTGGCTTCCTGTTATTGACTATGCCATATCGTATACCTTGTCTTCAAAGTAGTGTAGATAACAGTAGATTTATTTACTTTACCATATATGTAAAATTTTAATAATAATAATAATGGCAACTATGAAAAAACCTACTGTCATAGAAGAAAACGACTTATATTGTAAGCGTATAAATAAAACAGTTTCCATCAAAACAATTCTTTTATTCACGATGCCTTAGATTTATATTTTTGAAACTTTTAAAGATGTTCTACCAAGGAGAAATGCTGGAAACATTATTTTATTTACGAAAATAAAATTTTACATAAAATAAAACGGATATAAAAGCAGTAAAATAAAATTAAGAATGAATATATGCCGTAAAAATATCTCTCTCAATTCAGCTTTTTTTATATTTCAGCACAGTTTTCATATACGTCTCTATCATTTTTTAGATGAATGTAAAATAATGAGACGTATAGTTTCACGTGACATCTTCAAAAACGATGAATATTATTAAGTAAATACCACGCGTTTAAAATTACATATTCTTTAGAAAAACTTATAAATTCTTCTTTCGTACCAAATCAAATTTTGCCATTAAAAATTTTTTTAGGGAAAAGGGATGCTCTAAAGATAGTTGGTTAAATATTATAAATATGTAAAGGCTAAAAAATATTATTGTGTTAGTTGAATATAATAATTAATATTGATGAAACGTTATCCAATATTGAGTAATTATATATTAATATTGAATGTAGTTGGGAATGTACAAGCAAATCATGTATCATTATGATCATATAAATATCTATATAATTCACGAAAGAAAATATCCTAAATGCAGTTCGTGTTTCGTCAAAGGTAATATGAGTGTATAAATATATATGTAATGAGTATTACAAAGATTTAAGCTGATTTACCCCACAATACAACAAATAAACACGTCACATTACCTAAAATATATGATCCTAATGCTGTAAATAGTTTAAAAACGTTCTTTTGGGAAAATGGGTTGTTTACAATGTGATTGACTATGAACTTAGTATTTACAATCAGTATCTTTATTGTCGTCATCATCATTATTTATCATCATCATCACCACCTTAATCATCACCATCATTATAATTATCAAAATCACCACAGCCCTCCACCAACAACCTTACGTTTCATAATTGTCATCATAATAATCACAATCGTCATCATAATTGGAATTGCTGAAAAATGACAGAATCACTGGTTTAAGGGTTCCGAGATTTCACTAGGCTCTGTACCGGGTCTTTTGACCGGTACATTTAGTTTTTTTTTTGTCGTTGGCTGCCGGGCTGCTTGAGATCGCTCATGCCCTGCGTTTCGCGTACTTTGGTGGCCGTTGGCTCAGTTCCGTTTCGTTCCGTGTTCCAGCAGCTTCGGTCAGGTTGGCCTGTCTGTTCAGTTGTCTTGTGCTGCCTGCAGAAATAGACATGTTCGGCTAAGGCTCCTAAAACTCCAGGGTCCTTGAGTAGGACGTTTCTACCCTCAGCCTGCCGTCCGGGGATTGTCGACCTTCTGCACTGCTAGCCTGGCCTGAGGACCATGTTGGAGCCTGGAGTCGCCCGCTACCCGCTCTACATCTTTGGGGTAGAAGTCTTCGGTCCTCAGGTCAGTGCGTTCCTTTTTGGTTTCCCGGCGGCTGAGCTGGGGGGGGGGTTTAGTTTAAAAAGTAAAAAAAAGTGCAAAAGGAAAGAAGAAAAAAAATGTTTGTGGAACTTTATGTGGCCTAGGCCTAAACTTCTAAACTTGGACAGTGATTTTATACAACACAGCCATTGGGGACTTATATATTTTTTATTAAAGGGAAAAGAAAACGTGAAATACAAAAAAGAACTTTTTGGATGTTAATATTTATTTATATTTCTTGTTATTAATTAATTAGTTTTATTTGTTGTTAGATATGTTAGAGTTTATATTTGTTAGGTCCCCATTGTTAAATCCTGTTATTATTTATTTATATGTTTAGGCCTAAGTAGTAACTGGGGGGATATGGAACAGGGCGAGGGCGAGAGGCCGGTATGACGGGATCGGACGGCCATGTGCGGCACGTACTGCAATCCCGTCAAACCAATCTCCCGGCCATTTGCAACCCCGTCAAACCAATCTCCCCGGCCATCTTGGATCACGTGACTTTGTGCCGGCCATCTGCAATCCCATCAAACCAATCTCCCCGGCCAAAAGGGCGAGAGGCCGGTATGACGGGATCGGACGACCATGTGCGGCAACGTACTGCAATCCCGTCAAACCAATCTCCCCCGCACGATGGGCGAGAGGCCGTTATGACGGGATGGGACGACATGTACGGCAACGTACTGCAATCCCATCAAACCAATCTCCCCGGCCATCTGCAATCCCGTCAAACCAATCTCGCCGGCCATCTGCAATCCCGTCAAACCAATCTCGCCGGCCATCTGCAATCCCGTGAAACCAATCTCCCCGGCCATCTGCAATCCCGTCAAACCAATCTCCCTGGCCATCTTGGATCACGTGACTAGGAGGTGGGATATGGAACAGGGCGAGGGCGCGAGGCCGGTATGACAGGATGACAGGATTGGACGACATGTACTGAATCCCGTCATTCCAGCCTCCCCTTGGCGTATTCCCGTCAATCCAATCTCCCAGGTGCGCGCTTTTTTTTGATGACGTCACGATGGGCAAGTTATGTTTTTTTCAGCCAGCTGTTTTGTGTGTGATGACGTCACGAGGAGGTTGGTATTTGATGGGGGGGATATGGAACAAAAGGGCGAGGGCGAGCCGCCATCTTTGGGCGAGCGGCCATCACGTGACTTTTTTTGTGAGTTCTTCTTCTTCGCCATGTGTTTTTTGTGCGCGCTTTTTTTTTGATGACGTCACGATGGGCGAGTTATGTTTTTTTTCAGCCAGCTGTTTTGTTAATCGTAAATTATACGTGTGTGATGACGTCACGAGGAGGTTGGTATTCGATGGGGGGATATGGAACAAAAGGGCGAGCCGCCATCTTTGGGCGAGCGGCCATCACGTAACTTTTTTTGTGAGTTCTTCTTCTTCTTCGCCATGTGTTTTTTCGTTGTTCTTCTTCTTCGTTTTTTTTTGTGCGCGCTTTTTTTGATGACGTCACGATGGGCGAGGTGACTTCTGCCACCAGATGTCGTTGTTTCTTCTTCTTCTTCGGTTTTTTTATGCGCGATTTTTTTTGATGACGTCATGATGGGCGAGGTGACTTCCAGTGTCCGTCGTTGTTTTTTTTTTTCTTCAGCCAGCTGTTTTGTTCATATACGTGTGTGATGACGTCACGAGGAGGTTGGTATTCGAAGGGCGACCACATTATTTTATTTTCATCAGATCCAAATACACGATGTTGTTAGCCGACGGGTTCACTATTGGACGGTTGTCCTGATCTACGATCGTTACGGTGATCACTTGAATTACCTTCAGTTGGCCGTCTATCGGAGCGTAATATCGCTCACGCGGGCATTCCGATATCTTGTAACCACGTGGCACGGCCGGGAAGAACGTGTAAAAATGCGATGTTCCTGGTGTTTGTGCGCGTGTAAGTCGTGGTGATTGCTGTAGCTGTTCTCCACTAGGTTGCATTGGATTTCTATAGCGTCCACAGCTCGTAGATTCGGTGGATTCGGCCCAATCGTGGTTCGATCGGCCTCGAAATATAACAATTCACCTTCCTCGGAATCAGCTTCTTTCCGGTTATTGGTGGTGCCGTCTGTGGCCGATTCTGGTTGTTCAAAGCCCAAGAGTCTTCTAACCGTGGTGTCCAAAGCGAATTTCAACGGTGATACAATATACACGACTGTACCGTGCTTCGCTTTCGAGATGATGAATATGCCAGAATCTATGTCCGCCACACCTAACGAATCGATGAAACGTCTACACGTTTTTTCCAGAGATTCCAAGGTGTAATGTCACTGCTCCAGTGTTAGTGTCCTGACAGAATCGTTCGGGCTGTCAGCGGCCGTTCGAGCTGGCCAGAAATGCACGTTAGCAATTCTCGGTAAGTTCAGGATGTTGTTGTCCGAATAGAATCCGCATAGAGCCAAACGGTAATCACTGGCATCGTCCAAGTGGATCGGGTGTTCCAGGTGAAGTGTGATCACCGGACCCTGCCCGAATAGTTTCAACAAAGGCATTTTATATCGCTTGGTCAACACTACACGCTTATATTATTTGGCCATTTGTTTCTGGTGTTCTCGAAACAGTGTACCCGTTATGCGTATGAGATCAGTCAAATCCCTATCGTACTCTTCGATTTTATTGTACAATTTCGTTTCCAACGCGTTGAGCCGTCGATCGGTTTTAGTTTGAAACTGTGAGAACTCAGATCGCAACGCGTCTTGCTTCGATCCGCCGGTCCCACACTCTCCGAAACGATTAATACAGAACTTATGACTGTACATGCTGACGGTATTAACTCCTACACATGTCTTATAATCGGAACAAAAAAAATGAAGTTTTTTTTAAAAATATAGTCTATACAGTGCGCAACCGGATGTTGTACGTAGTGCCTATTTTCTCTCCTCTCGACAGTTGTAGCGTTTCGGGGATGGGCTCTTTAGGATCGAATACTTCTGCGTAGCGTTTTGGCAGGAACACGTCGATCTCCTCACAGCCATCGTCGGCTAGCGATCGGTCCAATAGTGTGGCCACCGGAATCTCACCGTATTTGGTTTGTACGATTCTCATGCGTTTCACAGGGTAGAACGTATTTCCGTCCAACCGATCGAGTCTCACGGTTTTAGAGAACTGTAGTGTGGCTTCGTTGAACCGTTGTACGAAGCTGGCCATGTTGTGTTTAAAACGTAGTCGGACACGTTTACTCTCACTCTCTTATTATATTAGGGTGACGGGTGTACGACGTCCAGCTGTCTATCAATTAGCTTGATCTTTTCGTTCGTTCGTCTTTCGAACTCGCTAATTTTGTTGTTTAGTTCAACGAGTTCTACTCGAACTACAACGTCGTAGTTGTGTTTAGATCTAGTGACGTTACAGATACGCCTGTGTCCTTTGATCTGTACACAGTCCGGTTGCGATGTGGTGTCGAATACTTTGCTGAAAACGTTTGCGGCCTCGTCCAACTGTGTCTTGGTGACAAGATCGTTTTTGTCGACACCCTTCGAAGATGATGCGATCCTTTTGTTGCCGACGCTGATGTAGTTTTCAGACACTTTTATGGCGTCTACAAGTGCATCGGTTTTCGACAAATGACCCATCAGTTTGTTCTCGACTTGTTCAAACGCTTTTGTCATTTCGCGGTTAAACTCCTTTTTCAAGCTTCCTATCTGAGATTCTAAATAATCCCGACTAACACCACTACCACCACCACCACCACCACCAACACTGTCTGCTGAACATTCCGTATCACCGAATCTGTCGATTAGAAAACCACCGTCATACCCACCAGGACATCCATCCATATTTGTTGTCCCTTATATCATTCACAATTGTGTTCCAATTCACGTGTCCGTCGCACTTTGAATATCTGCGCAATACTTCTAAACACAGGTGGCCGCAGATTGGTGGATCTTCGAAATTCTGGATGCCACAGTCGTTGTACACCAGACCGTCACCACCGTTCAGATAGCGAACCAACTCTATTGGTGGTGGAGTGTCCCCGTACGAGTCGAAATAGAACTTGTTCCTGTCACCGACTTTGACGTAGCACGTCCAGTGAGTGCCGTCGGAATCGACATCTCCCAGGTTTAGGATTCCACATTCCGTGTGATTTGACGTGACCGGTAGTAGCTGTCGAACAAACACTCCGCGAAAGTTTTTGATTTTCAACACGTCGTTGGCGTATCGTTCGATTTCACCGAGTGAGAGAGGATCTATTTTTTAAATATCAACGAGTCCAACTTCATATTGATGCAACGTTTGAGACCGCTACCTTTGGGGTCTTTAGTGATTACCGAGTCCAACTCGTTGTCGATGAGGTCTTTCAACCACGGTATGAACCTCTCTCGAAGTAGCGGTGCGATATTCTTTCTAACTAAAGGCGAAAGGAACCGTTTGCCACCGGGAACATCGTCTTCAATAAAGTTCATCATTTCCTTCAACAGACCGCCTTCCTTGTTTTTCATCAACTGGTCGTAGCTGAGCGCTAACCGAACGCCGGTCTTGTTTTTGACGGCTTTGCTTACGGCTTTGTGTTGCAGTTCGGTGAGCAGTATGTGATCGCTGCCACCACCGATGTTGTCGTGCGAAAGACCGATCACCACGGTCCTGCGTTTCTTGTAAGCGGTTTTCATTTTTCGCTTTTGTCCGTCAGACAGACAGATCTTGTGTCTGTGCAGTTCACTCATATTGGTTTCCACCGGTACACTAGTAGCACATATACTAGTACTACTTATAGTAAGTCGCGATGGAGACGTACTACACCAAATGCAAACAGAAAACACGATCACTGGTCGACACCGATGAAGTGGTGCAAACGGAAAACAAGAAATGGCGTGTCAAAAACACTTGCGCACTGTGCGGCAGTGAGAAAAGCACCTTCATCAAAATGAAACCGGGTGACGAGGACCGATCGCGTGAATACGCCGAAGCTAAAGAACTACATCGCGCGGTTATCAAGAAGTTTCCCAAACGAAAAATAGTCACTACGTGTATAGACGACCTGTGGGCGGCCGATCTCGTGATTATGGACAGATACGTGAAGGAAAACGATGGTTACAGATACATGTTGAATGTGATCGACACTTTTTCCAAGTACGCCTGGTCTGAACCGTTGACTAGGAAGAGTGGCCAACACGTGGCCGATGCTTTCGAAGCAATCATAAGGCGTGCCGAAAAGACAGGCCACAACACACCGAATCTATTGCACGTCGATAAGGGTCGGGAGTTTGTTAACAAAGATTTCAAACAACTGTTGGAAACATATGGCATCAAGATGTACCATACTGAAAATGAAGAAAAGAGTGCGATCGTCGAACGTTTCAACCGCACTCTCAACGAACGTATGAAAGTTCAGTTCGAAATGCGACACACGTTTCGATGGATCGACACGGTGCAAGACCTACTTCGTCAGTACAACACCACTGTGCACAGGACCATACGAATGCGACCCTCGGACGTTGACAAGAGTTGTGAACCACGATTGCAGAATCTGTACGAATCGATGCAGCCGACCACAGTGAGGAAGTCAAAGTTGAGTATCGGTGATCGTGTCAGGATAGTGGCTAAGAAAGATACATTCGCCAATAAGTACAGTCGCAATTGGAACCGAGAGATATTTGTTGTTTCGAAATTATTGAACACGGCACCGATCACGTATAGAATCAAAGACTCTGACGGTGAAGAGATATTGGGTTCGTTTTACGAGAGAGAACTGCAAAAGACCGTGTTTTAATAAGTACACTATGGAAATCGTGGTATACTGTAAGGACGGCACGGACACGGATCGTGAGGACCGTGTTTTACCCCAGCCGCTACGATGTCTGATCGTGGGTTCGTCCGGTTGCGGTAAAACCAACTTGTTGTTGAACATGATTTACAACAATCGTGGTGTGCAGTTCAAACACTTGTACGTGTTCAGTCGTTCCATCGAACAACCGGCCTACGCCGAACTTCGAAAACATTACGAGCGCGTGGAAAAAGCGTTAGGATATAAATTCAGCCAGTTCTATTCAAACTGTGCCGATTTGATTCCACTGGACGAATGCAAGTTGAACTCGTTAGTTGTGTTCGACGATTGCCTGTTGGAGGAACAAATCAAGATCAAGGACTATTTCATCCGCGGCCGTCACAAACACGTATCTTGCGTATATCTCAGCCAGAGCTACGGCCGAGTCGACATGCAAGTCATTCGCAATAACGTCAATCTACTCTGTGTGTTCAGCCAGAACAAACATTACACGCGAAGGATTTACGAAGACTTTGTCGGATCCGACACGACGTACGATGGTTTCGAAAGTATGTGCAAGCACTGCTGGAGCAAACCTCACGGGTTCATCACCGTGGACACGACAAGGAAGGCACACAACGGCAAGTACAGGTGTATGTTGAAAAACTACATTTTAATCGTCACGTCGAAAAACGATATTTAGGCCGAACGTGGATTAACGATATTTTAACGTTGAATTCGAGAAACGATATTTTGAGCAAACATCAAATAACGTTATTATGACGTTGACGTTAAAATATCGTACGATGGTTTCGAAAGTATGTGCAAGCGCTGCTGGAGCAAACCTCACGGGTTCATCACCGTGGACACGACAAGGAAGGCACACAACGGTAAGTACAGGTGTATGTTGAAAAACTACATTTTAAACGTCATGTCGAAAAACGATATTTAGGCCGAACGTGGATTAACGATATTTTAACGTTGACTTCGAGAAACGATATTTTGAGCAAACATCAAACAACGTTATTATGACGTTGACGTTAAAATATCGTTTTTTAGCCACAACATCAAATGATGTTTTTTGCAGCCTTGTGAATGAATGGCGTTACTCCACTGGTTGACTGGACCCGGTGTTTGATAGTCATTGTATTTTTGAAGTGTGTGTATATAAGTAGTCACTACCGACTAGTAACTATTACTATGGATGTGTGGAAGTTCGTTGTATTCTTTCAGTCCGGACCCTATCATGGCCACATCTTCCTGCTGCCCATCTTTGTTTCCACCGTTCTGCTTCTTTGGGTTCCCCTGCTCTTCTGCAGCTGAGCTACCACAAGCTACCTAACCCTCTCACGCCCATGATCCAGAATCTCCCTGTGATCGATGGGATGGATCCTGAGGAGCTTCTTAAGTTCCTAGTGGCCTTTCTCAGACTTAGTGAGATGCCCGGCATGCAGGCTGGGGACTTGCTTCGTCTGATTTTCCCGTATTGCAGAGGTCCCGTTGGGGAGTTGCTGAGTTCTGTCTTGGCCAGTGATGCCTCGGTGGACTCGTTCCATCGAGAGTTACTTTCGTCGTTTCTTCCCATTCGACTCAGGGAGAGGATGGTCATGGACAGATTTTATCGGTCGCAGGGTAGGGGCGAGTCTCTGGCAGCCTATGTCTCTTCAGTCAAGGAAGCTCGGCAAGCGTTGCGCCTCACACTTTCTGAAGCTGACACCGTTCGTGTCATCCTGGATGGCATTTCTCCCGAAGAACGGTGCAGATTGGTTTTTGCTGGTGTTCCTTCGACTTTTCGGGAGCTGCATCAGCTGTGCATTGTTTCGCGCAGCGTGCAGTTCTCAGACCAGCAAGGGAGGGATCATGAGAGTCATCGTGCTCTCCCCACCCGTCGACCGGTTATGTCTTTAGGTGTGAGTCAGCCAGTGGAGGGTCGTGGTTCTCGGCCTCCGGTTGTGTGTTTTGCTTGTGGCCAACCTGGTCACATTCGTCGTGACTGTCCACGTGCTCGAGGTCGTGGGGCGGGAAACGCTCAGCGCGGGGGGTGCCTCCACAGTAGCTCCCCGCGTTGTTGCGAGTGACCGTGGCCATTTGCCTCTGACACGTGCCCATAGCAGGAGTGTCGGGGATTTTTCGGGCCTTGCTGGCATGGCTTCCCTGGGACTTAGTGCGGTCACCTCGGTGTGTCCTGGCGTTTTTGTTTCTTTTGGTGGTACGGTGTGTCGAGCCCTTCTTGATTCTGGTTCGGCATGCAGTATCATCAGCCTTTCTCTTTTGGAGTCCCTTGACGCCTTAGGACTTGTCAGGCACACCGAGCCTTCTTCTATTACGTGCTGGACGGCATCCCAAACTCCTCTACCTATACTTCTAAAGGCGTTTTTCCATTTTAAGATTGAAGGATTTTCCTGGAGGTGGGGTTTTCTTGTTGCCAAGGACCTGGCGGTTTCTTGTATCCTAGGGGCAGACTTTATTTCTAAGAGTGGTATGGTGCTTGACCTCCAGAAGCGCCAGATGTTTTTCAAGTTTAATCGGCGAGTTTTGGTGCCTCTAGTAGGTGATTCTGACTGCCCTCCTGCAGTCAGAGAGGTGGGTTGTGAGACCGAACAACCCAAGGTGGATCCGGTTGGTCATCTCCCCCCTGAGCAGGCGGAGGCCATTAGGAGGCTGTGTTTGCGGTTTCCTGATGTGCTTACGCCCGAGCTTGGGGTCACTTCTCTTCTGGAGTATGAGATCCGCCTCACCAATTCTCAGCCAGTTAGGAGTCATCCGTACAAACTTGCTCCCCCAAAGATGGAGGTTATGAGGGCTATGATTGAAGATCTTCTGAGCAAGGGTGTGATTGAACCGTCTCGTTCTGCTTATGCCAGTCCAGCTTTTCTTGTGCCCAAGCCTAATGGTAAGTCTAGGCTTGTGATGGATTATCGGAGGCTCAACGCTAAGGTCGCTATTGACTCGGTACCTCTGCCTGATTTGCATTCTGCGTTTGATTGGTTCGGTAAGGCTAAGTTTTTCACTGTGTTTGATTTGAACCAGGCCTACCATCAGATTCCATTGAAGAAGGAATCACGGCCTATGACTAGTTTCTGTGTTCCCTGGAATCTTTACCAGTTCACTAGGGTTCCTATGGGTCTTGCTGTGGGTGCCCAGACTCTTACTCGTCTGCTTGATTCCATCTTCCATGATGTGAAGTCCAAGTTTGTCTTCAATTACCTGGACGACCTTCTTGTCTACAGTGAGACTTTCGGGGAACACATGCAACATCTGGAGGAAGTTCTTAGTCGCCTTAAATCAGCTGGCCTTACCGTCAATCCAGAGAAAGTCACTTTTGCTCGTCCCGAGATTTCTTTTCTGGGTCATCTTATATCTTCTCGAGGCGTCTGCATTGATCCTGCGAGGACCCAGGGAATTCGGGATTTTCCTCCTCCCAGAGATGCCAAGGGGATTGCCCGTTTTGTGGGGATGGTGAATTTTTACCGTCGGTTCATCCCTAACGTGGCCGAGCTTGCTGCCCCGTTGAACGAGCTGCGTAAGAAAGGTGTCCCTTTTGTGTGGGGCCAAGCTCAGCAGACTGCCTTTGATGCTCTCAAGGAGGCTATCATGCAACCTCCTGTCCTGCGTATGCCTGATTTCAGCAGAGAATTTATTCTTCAGACTGATGCCTCCTCCTCCACCATTGCTGCTGTTCTTTCTCAGGAGTTTGATGGGGTCAGGCAGCCCATCGCTTTTGCTTCGAGGACGTTGTCTCACCAGGAAAAGAAAGCTTCTTCCATCTATGAGTTAGAGTGTCTGGCTGTTGTCTTTGGTACAGACAAGTTTCGGCGTTTCTTGGAACACGCTGAGTTCTTGCTGGAGACGGACAATCAGGCACTATCTTGGCTTCTTGCCCATCCCTGACAGCTCGGGAAAATTGGTCGCTGGGTGGTCAAAATTTCTGCTTTTAAGTTCTGAGTTCAACATCTTAGGGGTACCCAGAATGTCATCGCGGATGCTCTTTCCCTCATGTACCACGAACCCAGTGATCCACCGACTGAGGCTGTTGCTCAGTGTGGTGCTGTTCTTCTGGATTTTCCTCTGGCTTTTGACGACCTACTGTCCCATCAGCAGAAAGATCCTGAGCTGTCAGTCATCTTAGGTGAGCTTCAAGAGGGAGGTGCCCACCCTCCCTATTTTCTGTCCAAAGGGGTACTCTGTTGCCGTCCTCGACAGAGGGGTGAACCCCGTGTAGTGCTGCCTAGTCATCTAGTACCGATGGTCTTTCAATATTATCACTCTTCTCTTGTGGGCGGTCATCTTGGCATTCATAAGACCATCGCTAAGATTCGTTGGTACTTCATCTGGAAGGGCATGGACCGGGATGTTGCGGGCAGAGTGCGGGCTTGTCACCTGTGCTCTCTCAGCAAGCCTAGTCAGAATGCAAGGTTAGGGTTGTTATCTTCTGAGGTGGCCGAGCGTCCTTTTGAGAAGGTGTTCATCGACTACGTGGGTCCTTTTCCCCGTAGCAAGTCAGGTAGCTCCTACCTACTTGTTTGTGTGGATGCTTTCTCGAAGTTCGTTTGGCTTTTCCTATTTCGGAGTGCCACGGCTAAGCTCACCATCCGTGCTCTCCAGTCCCAACTCTTCCAGCACTTTGGTGTGCCTTCCACTCTTGTGTCCGACAACGGTAGCCAGTTTACCTCACACGAGTTTCGTAGGTTCTGTTTTGGCAATGGTATCAGGCATGTGACTACCTCTCCTTATTACCCACAGCCTTCTCATGCAGAGCGGTTCAACCGCAATCTTCGGTCTGCCCTTATTACCTTCCATGCTGAGAAGCAGAACACCTGGGATGAGAGTCTCTCTTGGCTCCAGCTTGCTTTCAATTCTTCCAAGCATGAGAGTCACAATGCCACTCCCTTCGAGATTCTACATGGCTACCCTCCTAACTACCCTTTGTCCAACTTGTGGAGGCTAGAGGATCTTCTACCTACGCCAGGTGCCACTGACGTAGTGTCCACGTGGCGGGCTGCTCGGCGCAACCTGCTACGTGCTAGAGAGAGAGTGAGGAGGAGGTATGATAAGGGTCGTACTCCTAACCCTTTTCTGGTTGGAGATCTGGTTTTTTGTCAGGCTCACCCGGTCAGTTCGGCTGCGGAACGAAGAGCTGCAAAGTTGTGCTATCGGTGGTCTGGTCCCCACCGCATCGACAGGTTTTTGTCACCGGTGACTGCTCTGCTGATTGATCCCCAGTCAGGCAGGGTGTTCAGGAAAGCCCATGTGTCCCAGCTTAAGGCTTTCCGGGGAACGGTTGGTCCAGGAGTTGGTGTTCCTGGGGGTGTCTTGGGGCAAAGAGATTGATCACCTCTGCGCCCTAGGTGGCTGTTCTGAGAGAGTCTCTCTCTCTCCTTTTTCTTGTCGGGCCCGACAGTCAGGGTAGTTTGCTCCCTGTTCGAGGGGTTTCCCCTCTTAGGTTCTCTTGGACGTCCTTGGAACACCACTCTTCGGAGGTCTTCTTTGTCTTCTGATTGGTTCCCTGAGGTACCGAGTTTTCTCCCCTTCCTGGGTGTGTTGAGTTTTGCAGAGGGAGGTTGTACCGGGTCTTTTGACCGGTACATTTCGTTTTTTTGTCGTTGGCTGCCGGGCTGCCTGAGATCGCTCATGCCCTGCGTTTCGCGTACTTTGGTGGCCGTTGGCTCAGTTCTGTTTCGTTCCGTGTTCCAGCAGCTTCGGTCAGGTTGGCCTGTCTGTTCAGTTGTCTTGTGCTGCCTGCAGAAATAGACATGTTCGGCTAAGGCTCCTAAAACTCCAGGGTCCTTGAGTAGGACGTTTCTACCCTCAGCCTGCCGTCCGGGGATTGTCGACCTTCTGCACTGCTAACCTGGCCTGAGGACCATGTTGGAGCCTGGAGTCGCCCGCTACCCGCTCTACATCTTTGGGGTAGAAGTCTTCGGTCCTCAGGTCAGTGCGTTCCTTTTTGGTTTCCCGGCGGCTGAGCTGGGGTGGGGGTTTAGTTTAAAAAGTAAAAAAAAAGTGCAAAAGGAAAGAAGAAAAAAAATGTTTGTGGAACTTTATGTGGCCTAGGCCTAAACTTCTAAACTTGGACAGTGATTTTATACAACACAGCCATTGGGGACTTATATATTTTTTATTAAAGGGAAAAGAAAACGTGAAATACAAAAAAGAACTTTTTGGATGTTAATATTTATTTATATTTCTTGTTATTAATTAATTAGTTTTATTTGTTGTTAGATATGTTAGAGTTTATATTTGTTAGGTCCCCATTGTTAAATCCTGTTATTATTTATTTATATGTTTAGGCCTAGTTATTTGTTATTTATTTTTTCGTTAAGTGTATTAGGGGTGTTTTGAAGTGAATTTTTACTCGAACGGTACCGTGTTATATTTTCTTTTAAATTATTTAATTTCTAAAATTCTTCACCAAAAGGGGATTATGGTGCTTTTGTTTAACTTCTAATTCGGAGCTGCCCAGGGATTCCGGCTTACTCCCTGGCCCAGTGGAATTATGGGATGTGGGCTAAATTGCCGGTTTAATTGTTGTTTGCCAGAAGTTTTGTAAATTTTTCACTTTTGGGGCTTAAAATTTTCTTACGTTTTGGGTGTCTCTGGCTAGGCTGCAGATAGGCCATGTAGTTGTTAATTGGTAATTTTGGTATTTGTTGAGTTTGTTGTTTTCTAGCTTTTGTGTATTATCTTGTTAATTTTAGGGTTTATTATTATTGATTTATGTGCGAATTAATATTGTGGCCTTCTGCCGTTTTGATTAATTAATATTTTCTGGTTTTCATGATAATAAATTAGTTTTGCTCAGCTGCCGAGTTTTATTTTGACCCTCCAACTGCCATCCGTGATCCCATCGCTCGACTTGTTTTGAGCCATCCCCCGGTTGGCACGCTTACCAGCTTTGGTGGGGGGGATGGGTCTCAGCTCTAAACAAGTTGTGAGATTGAAGAGTGTAAACATGAGCACTAAAATGGAAATGAAAAACGTAAGTAGGACTAATCAAAAGGTACATCCCTCTATGGCCAAGTGAATACTCCATGAACTCAGTATTTCCAATCAGTATCTTATTTATTCGATGAATACATAAAAAGGTCTCCCCTTATAACCATATCAGTCTACAATTTATGTAAATGCTCGGTTTTGTGTTTTTGTATTTGTATTAAAAAATTTCCATCAGTGTCTTACTATCCCCATATAATTAATTGTATTTATAAAATTTAATGATTTTAATTTATCATAGCAGTCATTAATCATCAATTAAAAATTACTTCATTGTATAACGATTCAAAATCGTTTCTTATTTATATTGTATATTCATTATATTTTAAGTTTACGTTACATGCAATTTTCAAGTATAACAGCTGTTCTATTCTCACAGTTTTTACTTCAAGCCTTTTGATGGTTGAAGTGTTTGGAAACTGCTGGCGCCAGCCCAAAATGTTGTTATTGTTGTATAAAGTAAGTTTTCAGGATTGATATTGGGAAATAATACGAGTGGAACTTGAATGACGCTTTTAAAGGGTTTTTGTACAAGGGGTGTTATTTTTGTATCGTATTTTGTGCCAATGAATGGTTTTTTTATTTTTAAATGATTGTACATGAAATTCATTATAGACATTTTGTTATTGAATTCATTAAATTTTGAGTGAAAAAACTACATGTTACTTATTTTTATTAAATATAAACGCTATTTACCTTGGAAATTCTACTAACTTTTTTTTAATGTGCCAAAACTGCTATTAAATAACAATATACTAAATATTGTTTGGATCGTACTTATTTAATGACATTATTTAAAATAAAGCTATGAAATGCAGCCGTTGATGAAATAATATACATGCACCTTAAACAAAATATATGTAACGTAAAATACAAAAACATTATAACTAATGTATTGTTTCTGAAAGCGTAATGCAAAACTCTCATTTTTAAATAATAGAAAAGTTGCTCACAAATGTGGCCTACAACACTCATTAAAGATTAAAAATTATTAGGGCTATATAACACAAACACGTAAACATCTTATATTTTTCTCAACGCTCATGGAGACTATTTATAAGTATATATTACTTACAACCTTTATTGAAAAATTCCAAATTTATTTCAATGTCACATTATTGTAATATAAATGCTAACATGAATATTTATGTTTAACGTAAAGAAATATTGTTATAAAATTTAGTAAAACTGATTATTTTCAATATGATTGAGAATCTATTTATATATATACATATAAGTTAGCAAATACCCAAACATAAATGTTATTTCTTAGGTCTTAGCCTTGAATATATAAATAAATACATTTATTTAAATTAAAACGATTCATTATATTGAGTTATTACTTGTATTAAGGTGCACGTTGTTTTTAACTAATACATTTTTGTAATAATAATAAAATTCTATCAACATTCAGTTTGATTGCAATTCATTTAAAAAAGTAATAAATGTTTGATATATTTCCTGCTAAGGGTCTAGCACTCCGAGTACACTCAATACCGAATAGAAATCGCTGAAAAGTTGGTCAATTTATCACCCTTTGAAAGTAACCCATTTAGTTTTTCACCAACACTGTTTTTCGTTCAATATATGTGATGTAACCTAGAACTTAAAAACTATTTGTTACAAATAACAATTTTTTTGTAAATATTAACAATTATAAACTAAAATAGGAAATATTTAACAACAATGGTAAACTTAGAAAAAAAACAGCTTCTCCTTGAACAACGCCTGTAAATATTGTCGCTTCAATAACATGTTTATGCAGAGTTTTCACCTGCAGCCTGGTACCGTTACACAGTTTGGGAGGGTTTAGGTTGTGGAGTAGCATTATTGGAGCACCGACTTTTAGAGAAAGAACATGAGGTGGAATTCCAGGGGGGTTCAGAGTGTGGAGAAACTCCGCTGGATAGTGAAGAGCGTCTTCTGTCTCAACCACTGAGTCCACAGATTCATTCCTCACAACAGCAGAAGGCAATTTTTCTAACAACGAAAGGTTTATTATATTTGCAGAGTCGTTAGTTGCGGTAAGAATCGCCCTCTCTTGCAACTATGTTGGACTATTGTTCACATTGTCATTTAAGTTAGGATATATCTTGTCAAGCAGTGTCTTCATATCACTAACAGTATGACAAAGATTTTGAGGTATTGCACATTTACCTTCATGATCTTCTAGCAGTTTACCATCACCTATTTGTAAAACTAATGTAGAAAATTCTTCTGCTTTCAAATCTCCATTCAAATGAACTCTCATGTTAACTCTCAAAGACAGGATTTTAATTTTTGGCCATAAGAAGGATGACTTAAGGCACGCTTTCACCTCATCAGCCCGAGTTCCTCGAGGTATCATGGGCAAGGTTTGCCTGAAGTCTCCAGCCAGCAGAACTGTTACTCCGCCCATTAGACGTTTGCAGTTCCTGATGTCTTGAAGTGTCCTGTCCAGAGCCTCTATACCTCCTTTGTGGGCCATGGTACACTCGTCCCAAACAATTAATACTGTTTCTTTGAGTACCTGGCCCATATTGCTTTGTCTTGATATGTTGCAAATAGGTGTTTCTGAGTGGTTCAGGTTGAGAGGCAACTTGAAAGCTGAATGAGCCGTCTTCCCACCATCAAGCAGTGTCGCAGCAATGCCAGAGGATGCAACTGCGATGGCAATATTTTTCTCACTCCTTATTTTTGCTAACAACAAATTGATCAAAAATGTTTTTCCGGTACCACCAGGAGCGTCCAGGAAAAAGAGTTGCCCAGATTCTTCCGCCAAACTGTCGTGTTTTTCCCATAATGTGAGAGGACTACTTACTTGGCAAAACACCAACATGATGGCAAGTAGTTCGCGGATCTTGGACGGGGAGTCTGAGAGTGAAGCTTCTTCTAGTGTTCGATCCCAGTGAGTGTCGTCTTCGAGCAAACCAAGAGCTGTACATGCAGACTGAAACGTTTGGTGGACCACTCCATTTACGTTCCTAAGATATTCAAATGACGTAGGCCCTTTAACTTCGTGTAGGAGAAGGCGTAGAAAATAGCACTCAGAGTTATTAGGGTGAACAGTATATACCCTGCCTAAAACCTGATCTTTTTTCACCCCGGGATTGCCTGGTACTGATTTCACTTGCTTTCTTCTACAAAAGGTATTATTTTTCCATACGAAATATGACGGAACTTCAGAGTAAAGGAGGGTTCTTGCAAACGCATCGGTTTTGCACAGATCGAAGAAGCCCAAAAGAGTAGTTTTTGGTGGGTTGTTTAGCCTTTCCATGACATTTTCTTCGTTAAAATAAACTCTTTGGCCATTTTCAAGATGTACTGCAAGATGCATGACTGGGGGATGGCCATCGTGTATTGGAAAGCAGAGAATTCGCCAGACAGCTTCAGAAGTACTAATGTAGCGTCCTGTCTGGTACCTTGTCACCTCGTCAAGTTCATTTTCAACTGTAAAAGCTGCTTGATCGGACCCTTTGTTGACGTATTTGCAAATATATTTGATAGACTTGAGAGAGTTGCAGTACTCGACGTTGATATGCGCTGAAAAGGTGCGAGACAGGACAGGGTTAAAAGGTACCACCCATTGATTGTCAAGCTTTACCCCGTTGATGTCAACAACAAATCCACCATCTGAAGGAGAACGCCTACGGTATTTAGGATAACCATCTTCCCCAGTCTATGTTTCTCTTAGTAGAGGACGGGGATACTTTTTGCTGCAAGCTCCATTAACCATACAGGGTGAATTTCTGTTGAGAGCACCACATGGGCCGTGGATCATAGTTGACTTCACAATCTCATGGAGGGCAGGGTCTAGCTCTGGGTCAGGTATCTCTGCACAAATAACTTTGTCAATCATGTCTGGTTTAATCTTTTCTTCTAGCCAAAGGAGAATGTGTACATGAGGAAGGCCTCTTTTTTTCCATTCTATGGAGAACATGTGACATCTACATGCTCCAAATATAGACCCTTTCGTTAGTTTCAAATTCAAATTCAAATTCAAATTCAAATGTTTTATTGCATGAAGACAATTACATGAATTGCATCGCAATAGTCAATATTAATAATAAATAATAAAAATAACCTATTCTATACATACAATCTTAAAAACAGTGCATACAAACAT
This sequence comes from Stictocephala bisonia, assembly GCA_035578905.1. Classification (NCBI taxonomy): domain Eukaryota; kingdom Metazoa; phylum Arthropoda; class Insecta; order Hemiptera; family Membracidae; genus Stictocephala; species Stictocephala bisonia. The sequence continues at coordinate 459,863 of JAQJVL010000197.1, forward strand.
ACAAGATGTCTTACATTCACTCTCTCATTTATACTAGATTAAAATTCTGAAACTAAATAATAAATATATAACTAAATAAATAGGTTCATACAAACAGTTTCATCAAATGCTTCACTTTTAAGTAGAAAACCCGCGCTACCAAGTCATGTGTGTGCTGAGCCTTCTGACCTTCCTTGAGCAGTTCACATATCTCTCGCCATTTTGGGTTGCACGTAAAAGTTATAAAGAGATCTGGACGACCAAAATGGCGGACATAGGTCATGGCATCCTGAGTACGCTCATGCATGTAGCGAGGTCCTCTAGTGAAGCTTGATGGCAGTACAACCATCTTACCCAGCTCCGATACCTGAGCATCAGCTTTTCTCATGGCATCCTTTAAGTGAATGTAGTCTTCACTCCTCAACTTTTTTTGGTTGTTTCGAATGACGTTTAGCCGTTCTGTTTCAATTTTTGCGTACATATCAACCAAAAATTGGTTAAGGAGGTTGCGAAACAAAAGTAAATATGGTTCTTCGCCTTCTCGCTCCATTAAATTATATCCGTAGAAATCAGCTGCAGACACAGTTTTCTTAAGTGCTGTCTTGGTGTTTGGGTCACGCTGAGGGATGTTGATACAATAGCCATCTTCACCACGGCAGAACATGAGAGGATACTGAAGAGAATCATACGCTCGATGTAGCTCACTGATTCTTATCAGTTTGTCTTCCCTACTGTATAGCACAATGTCTCGCTTTTCAAACACCTGGCCTACAATCAAGACAGCAACTTTGTTAGTGGTAGGAGTATTGTAACGTCCCTTGTGAGCACTCGAAGGCATCTGGTCAGCAGTGATAACTACCTGGAAATCTTGCTGATCTTTGGGAACAGAATCAATAGCAGCTTTGAACTCTTTGATATATTTGTTATGTTCATGAAGAATTTTTTGGAGCTGGCCTACCAATGCTGGCTTGACATTTTGAAAGTACCCACTGCGAATGTCTCTTTCACGGTTATCATCACCAACAAAATATATCTGAAGGAAAGACGGCTGCTGTTGTGTTCGAGGCATTAGACTCCCTATTCTATGATAAACCTGGCCTTGCACCTTATATGTTGGCATGAAATGGTCTCCTTTTATCTCTTTTGCTCCAAACGACGTCATTTGGAAACAACCGTTGTATTTGCGAATATTATTAAGAAAATGCTCAACCTCAGGATGGTCGTGAGAAAGAAGGCTATGTAAGGGGTCGGGATATTTTTGAAAGGGAAGCAGTTGAACTTTTCCATTACTGCAACACATTCCGGGACTTTCGTCTTTCCATTTTAAAGCATGGCAGAAATTGCACTTTTCTCGAGGTCCAAGTTGAAATATTTTATCTGTAGAATATTCAATGTTTGGGTCATACTTGAAACCTGAGAGTTTCTTGATTGTCCATGGCAGTAACTTTACTTGTGCACGCCTCTCATTGTACTTTGACGTAGCCTCACGATTAACTTCAGGATGGTTTTTTGAGTACTTCTTTACAGACTTTCTGTTAATCTCGGGGTTGTTCTCGGTATATTTTTTAACAGCCCTTCTGTTTACTTCTGGGTGGCTCTCGGCATATTTTTGAACAGCCCTTCTGTTTACTTCTGGGTGGCTCTCGGCATATTTTTGAACAGCCCCCCTGTGCACTACAAGGTGGCTCTCGGCATATTTTTTAACAGCCTTTCTATTCATTTCAGGGGGGCTCTCCGTATTTTTACCAACAGACTCCCTAACCTGCTTTTTTCGGATGGAATCAGTGAATCTTTTCCTTCGTTTTCTACCTCTAGATTTTTGAGGTGTGATCACTGTTACGATTGATTCGTCCGAACCCATGTCTAAGGGAGTTTCAAGGTTTGATAGGATGGGCTGAGAAGAGCCTGATTGGACTGCAACAGGTTCATAGACACAAAGGAAAGATGGGCCAGGTTTGAATGTAATAGGGTCGGTGGGCATAGATTCAGAAAAACCAGGTTGGGATTTTAATGTTGAGGCATAAGATTTTGAGGTATGTAGACTGTTTTGAAAATAATTTGGTACATAAGGTTGTTCGCAAGGAATAAGAACGTCAAAGTGCCCTGCCATGTCATCACTAGAGAACTTAAGTCTTTTTATTTCCTGAATCTCATCCCCAAACAGGCTAAGAGTTTTCTGTCACGAAAGAGCTCGAACCTATAAGGAAAGACCTCTGCTGCAACCATGAGCTCACAAAAGGTTCCATAGAAGTAAGGCTGTGACATGTCGGCGATGTACTGACGTTTAGTTCTGTAAGGGACTTATTTATGGTCAAGGTGTAAGGCTTAAGTCTGCGCCAATTGTTGGACACGTGACGCACAATGTGGACCAGATAAGATAAAGAGGAGAAAAGGCAAGCCCCGTTCCTAGTGATCTTTATGACATGGTGAGGTACTGCCACACCATCAATATCGAATGTTTCAATAACCATTGTCGTGCAACTGTTCAGAAAAAGTATTAAGATGAATAAAGAAAAATTTAGCTTTGTATTTTAGAAGAAGAAGATTAAGTGAAAAGGTTCAAACCCAAGCAGATGATCTAGAATTGAAGCAAGCAGTAAGCAAAAGAAGCAAATAGTTAACAGAATAAAATACCAATATAAACTCACGTAGTAAGGGAACACCCTACCCAAAGTGGAGTGGCCGGAGTTGTAAATACAGAGTTATGTCAACTGTATCAAGTTTGAACCAGGAGAACAATTAAGAATGTCAGAGTTATGACATGAAAAAGGTAAAAAAATGATGGTATGAAAGGATGTGAGGCAATCGAATACTATGGTAGCAAATAGTGGGGCAAAAGAAAATATTTAAGAAAAAGTAGGTAGTATCCAGAAGCAATAAGCAATAGACAGAACTGAACAAACAGCAAAGCAGTGTTCAGGTCAAAAGCGTGTACTGGACTGATATGAGCCGAGCCGTACTGCGGTGCGGTGCTGGTGAGGTGCGGGGAGTGGGAGGGAGGGCAGAGGTCAACTGATAAGAACCGGCCTTCTAGTAAACAGCCAAGACTGCTATCGCTAATTTACAATCAGCCGAAGAATCATAGTATCAAGTTTATTTGTGATCTGTTGTCTAGGTTTAGAAAATATACAACAATCGTCAAGTATCGAGTTTTTTGCTGTTTGGTTTGAAACGTGATTGAATTTTTTTTTTTTTATAAGCAATTATGCAAAGTATAAAGAGTTATAGTGCCGAGCAGAACCAAACTTGCTGTAAAATTTTTATTAGAGTTCATTTAAGACCTAAAAGAAAGCTTAGCACCAATTTTAGTAGCGATCTGCTTTGTAAGATCAGAAAAAACGTCCCAGAATTCATCTTAGACCTAAAAGGAAGTTTAGCACCAAGTTTTCTTTTAATCTAATGTTTAAGTTCAGAACATTCGAAAATTAAACGTCGCGTTTTACGCGGTTTGGTCGAGAACCCGATTTAATTTTTGGAAACAGTTTCTCAGAGAGCACCTACAACTCTAGAGAAAGCTACATACCAATTTGCATTCGAATCCGTTCCTTAATCATAATCCGTAGCGAAGAACGGGTACTTTTTGCTAGTTCTTTATAGTGCTAAAATGACCCGAACTTTGTGAAAACTTTTTTCTAGAGTTCATCTAAGTTCTAAAAGGAAGCTTGGTACCAAGTTTTGTTGCAATGTGATTTGTAGGTTCACAAAAAATACATAAATTTAAAGGTCGCGTTTTTCGCGGTTTGGTCGCGAACCTGATTGAATTTTTTGAACCCGTTTCTTAGCGAGCACCTACTACCCTAGAGGAAGCTACGTACCAAGTTTCATACGAATCCGTTCGGTGGTTTTTGATATTTCGTGTTTAGTCAGTCAGTGAGTGAGTGAGTGGTGTTTGGCTTATATATGTATAGATATGTACCTAGACGTATTATGATATTTAAAAAAAAACTACTCTTTTCTATGTATTGTTACCGTTTGTGCTCCATTTAAAACTCATTTTTTAAATAACTTTTTAAAAGACAAAATGTATTTATCACCGATTTTTTTTAAGGAAAATTCGGAGTTTATGGTAAAAATAGATAGGTCTGTGGCACCCTAAGTCAGATATTCCCAGTGTACATGTATTAGACTGAAATCACGTAATATACGATTACTTCATTAACACCGTGGTTTGAGGACTTATAGGTTTATGTAGGAATTATCTAATATGTAGACTACGATAGCAGTTTTATACACAAAGGCAAAAATTATATTTAAGTAATAAAAACGTTGTGTTCCTTTTAAACGTCTTGTCATAGGTAAGTATACACTTGTTAGTCCTAGAAACAAATAGTTTATGCATGTTTAATGAACTGATTTCAAAAACCTACAGCAGGATTTTGGTTTATATTAATAGATAAGGAATTTAAGTCTTATAAATAATATGGCACAGTATTTATAAAAAATTAATAACTAACAAAATTATTATCTTGTACAAGAGCAAATAACATGCACATGTTGTGTATATAGACTGTCATTTAAAAATAGGTAAAAAAATGCTTTATATAATTTATAATAACTAAAATTGTTATATTAACAAAAAACCATACTTAGCCAATAATTTTGTATTTTTATGTCAGAACAAATGAACTAAAATAAATTAGTAAATGGTGACATATAAAAGTGAAAAAATCTACATACTGGTTTGTCTGTTAAAATATAACTCATCCTTCAGTGAGCTTGAATTCATGTGTGAAGTGAGCTTGCATTAATGTGTGAAGTGAGCCTGCATTATTTGTGTGAAGTGAGCTTGTATTCTTGTTGTTGTTTGTATTACCATTATATGAAATCATTCCTAAAAGGGAAAACACATTATTGAAATAGTGTAAATATTTTCTGGAAAATAAATGTACTACTGACAATGTACAATAGGCTATATAAGAGTAGCCTACATGAATACTGGCTATTGAAGTTATACATGTTAATCATGCAGATATTTAATAACATTAATCAAGCACTATGTATATATGTTCAAAGACGAAACAAATTACGAGCATACTTCTTAAAATCTATAGATAAAATACATGGACTAGTTTAGAATTACAATTAACAAATGACACTTTATCAATATACTATTTTAGCTTACTCACAATCTTAAATAAGCCTGCAGGCATAAGATAAAAGTTCCGATTTTTAGCTTGATTACGGTAAACTTGGATTAATAAGATTATATTAATAAGATTGGATTAATAAGAATCAAAACTTGGACCGTGCAATGTTAAGTCTTAGCTTTAGCAACAAGGAAGCGTGGTCATGCATTCACAATGTTTAACAACAAAAGAATAAAATTAACGAATAAACAATATTTGAATATATTAAATATTTAAATATTTTATTTTAATAAGTTGTGACATAAATTTGTGATATAAAATTTAATGGTATAGCTGAGATATCCTGTCAAAAATGTTTCATTGTTTTTGGTTTTGAACTATGTAAATTTTAACCGTTTTATGGTAAAATTCAATACATATTTAATTCTGTTCAACAACACATTTACGACAGTATAACACTTTATCAGCGTTCCTTACAACTACATAGTATAAAATGGAGGGCATCATGGTTTACTTTTTTGAAACGCTGTTAACACAAGCATTTAACTGAGGTATGCATATCCATTGACCGTCCACTTGAGTGCATAGTAACCTTATGAAAGAGAATTTATTCCAAGTGAACAATATTAATGGCTTCCCTTCTCTTCAAACTACTGCACATTAAAGCATTTATTTTATGGTAAGTTAACAAAATTCAGATATTTAAGAAAGCTGTGCATAAAAAATATTTAAATATAATGTTGCTGTTTTGTTTGGATGTTGGCTGGTGATATCTAAAAAACTGGTTAAAAATAAGATTATGTAATAAGACTCAATAAAAAAAGATTACTTAAACCTAATCTATTTTATCATTCTAAGATTTCTGCTATATATACAGCAAGACAATTTTAAGAAAAATAGGAAAATTTGGGAGTTGTGAAATTATACAATACGTAGTAAAATATTTATGATATTTATAGATTTAACAGAGTTTTCTGTTAAGTTTAAATTTTAAATAATAGATAAGGAGAATTATCTACTACTACAATGACTAAAATGTATGAAGCTAAAATCAGATTAGGCTGCTCAGAGGCCCCGCTAATAAGAGAACAATAACACAGACCAATAAGAGGAAATATTACAACTAATAAAATATTTACGGGATTTCCTTTAAACTTTGTTACAAACTCACTGTTTATAAAAATATACTAAATATAGTTAAGACCTACCTAAATATAGTTAAGAAATACCTGATAAAATGTCATTAGGTAACAGGTCAATTAATGTGAGGGAATCTATATAATTTAACTCAATGGAAGAAAAGAATTAAAGACAATCATTGGAATATGTAGAATGGACATAATTCTTTAAAACTAAAACATTACAATAGGAATATTTCTAGAAAAAATGTAATATGTATCATATATTGTAGAAATACAAATATTAAATGTTCATTAGGAAAGGCAGTGACCTAAAAAGACCATTCCAAAACTAATTAATTATAAATGGTTTGTACATGTACATATCTACATTTGTAGAACTACAGTTGCCTATATATGACAATAGAAAATATAATAGATTATATAAAATGTATATTTTTTTAATTCACATAAGTGTAACTAAAATTATAAATAAAGTTCACACATTAAAGTTGGATAAGTCGACTATAATATATTGTTGTAAAATTATAATTCTTAAAAACAGCAATCGTGCTATAGTAATCTGAACCATGTAGCTTATTGTATACAATTATTGGGAGTGTTCAGTAATGAAGTTTTGATAGAAATAAAGAAGCTTGATATTAAAAAATCACGTTCTCCGATTGAGGACGTGACCATAAAAACCAAATTCAGTCAGAAAATGTTGTGATGTAATGTCCTTATTGGAATTGTATTTTTAGACATGTAGTAAAATTAAACTGAATAAATCACAACAAAAACATAAACATATTATGAACAATGCAATTCTAACAAATAACTTACAAACAACAAAAACATAAAAATATGTTTGGAAATAGTTATTCATCAAATATGTTTATCAAACCAAAGCAGTTTTACACAACCTCACAAAGTAATAGTAACGATTAATTCTATTTATATAACATTGATTTTTTTTCAGTTCAATTCAATTTATTTTCGCAAGTGCAAATACACATTGCTGCAGTGCACATATAAACCACCTAGGTGTATGCTAGTTGATGGCAAATATGTATTACTAAATATTTGTATCGTGTACAATATTTAAACAATTCATTGAAGTTATAAATTAACAAATAAAGTATCTCAGAATTAATCAATTTAACTAACATAAAAGCAAACTATCCATTGGATACAGCATACGTAAATAGAAAAAAAAGTTATAATAAACCAAGTATTATGTGGATTTTTTATTTATTTCTTTTTTTTTTCTTTTACAGAGAGAATGGTAAAGGTATCTTTATGAATTGGCAGTGTATGAACATTTAAAATCAAACAATGACCCAGAATAATTTTCAAGAATGCTCCTGACATTTTAGATGGCCCGTCGGGACAGTATCTTGGAATTCCTAACATCCAATTTTAAACAGAAAATAGAGAGAAACCTGCTCAAATCCCGTATTTCCGATGGTATAATTACATCGTTTTGGACTTGTTAGTTTGTGATTCGCATCATTAGCCAACGGTACAGCCCAAATATGTAGGAACACTCTCTTTATTACAGGTAAAATGTGTCCTTTTTATTAACTTTGTGCAATAAATATTACTGTCCATTATGTAACTCTTGTCTATAATAAGACTATCAACTACATGTTAATAAATATAAAATAAAACAAAATAATTTAGGAAACTTAACAAAGTGAGAATATACCCTCCTAATGTTATAAAATACTATCAAGTGTTTACAACATATTATTTTTATTTATAATATCCCAACCATCAAAAATAAAATATATAGTTTATTTGTCGAAACAATAATTCCAAACCTTCATACTAAACAATTGGATGAAAAACGAGTGGTGACATGTTTACTCAAGTGACAAACAAAGAGAGCTCCGACCAATTCAATTCAAATGCTGCATGCTCATACCAAGAATGATATACTGGTATGTTAACAGAATATCCGAACAAGATATATGATTCTTGTATACGAGTGGGAATGTTTATATGTAAATTTGGTGAAAGACCTGGAGTCAAAATTTAAATTTGAATTGTAGGTTGAAATTATTTATTCAGGTAATGTAGACCAACATCACGGTTTGTTCGTCACTTGTACTATCGTATAAAAACCAATAGTTCAATATTTACGGAAACTGTTAAAAAAAGTTAAGCTAGGTCTTATTTTACCACAGCTAAGAAGCCTTCTCTAACACTTAACCTGGAGAGCGAAGGCTTAAAAGTGACCAGCTGCGTGCAAGGATGGTTTGGTGGATGCTGTTGCCAAACGGATTAGAAAAGAATTTGAAGCAGAAAGGCTTGGAAAATTTCGCGTGCCTGCCAACTTACTTAATTGTTGAAGCTCTAATTCAGAAGCTATTGGTCCAAGTCTTACTAAGAGAAGTATACTAGAAGTACATATTCTCAAAATCAATTATTTTAAACCTCTTAAGTCCTTCCTCTGACTTCAGCAATCATTCTGCACCATTTTCGTCAAACTGTTGTGGAAAAAAATTCAAACTAGCTGCAGTACCACAATAGTACCACTCACTGCAACCCTTTGCTCAATGTCACTGGATTACTATCATATCCACCACTCATTTCTAAACGATTGCTAGGAAACCTGTCTCAATCCAAGTGCTATCTAAATTTGTCAACAATACTCATTTCAAATGCACTTGTATCTTTTAAATCATCCCTAAATACATCAGGTATACTTCAAGTAGTTGAAGAATCTCCTTCCAACCCTTTTGAAGGAGTTAAAGAGGGCATATCTTATAATATTCATAATTATTTGCTTTTAATTGGCTGATTGTATTATCTTCAGACCGGAGGTGTTTCACTTCAGTGTAAGGTTATTTAGCATCAATAATGATTTTAACAGTATAAAACTGTTTGGTACTGTTCTTTGTTTTTCTCTTAATTGTATATTACACCCCATTACATTTGTATTACACACTATTGAAATATTTTAAATAAATTATAATCTGAGGTCATATTATTATAGAATATATACAATGTTGGTTTATAAATTGCCAATTAACACTTAAACACTGTTTTCATGGTTAACTGCCCCTATTTTCACACCAATCATCACAAACATATATCCTTTATTTTCTGTACATGCATTATTGCAGAATTGTTTTAAGCTAATATATCAATGTAACTGTCTAAGATTTTTAATTACTAAGGGAATCCATTTGTAAAATAATAACATTGTAATACGTAAATACTATATGACTGTTTAAAACCTAGTTTTCAATTGTATACAAAACGCAGAATAAATGTGGCAGAGGGAAATGTTTGAGGACCGAGAGGTTGTTACAAATATGGCCTATTTGGCCGGATGCGTAACAGAACATGGGTTGCGTATTTATCACAGAGCATGAAAAACACAACAAACTTCTAATTCTCTCTCAAAGACACATAATAGTGTAATAATAAAATTTCAGTTCAGTGCATTCCTGTTTCAGTAACAACAAAGATTTATGTAGTTTAGTCTGAACTAAATATGGATGAACCAGTCGATTACATATAAGTAATCATTGGAAATTAGTTTACTTAATTATTTAATAAAATGATTGATAACAAACAATAAAACCTTTCGTAATAAAAAAGAAAATAATTAACTTTGAAACAATATTTTACATAAACAGAATAATTTTGACAACACATTACTTTTATTCATTACGATCCCATTAAAACAACTTCAAGTTGACAACAATATACAGCTAACTCTATACAAAATGTCAAGCATATAATTATTTAAAAGGAATCATTTAAAATAATTAATTAAACACAATGTTGTCAAAAGCCAGTAATTTATAAAATAAAATACTACGAATCTGGTGCAGGTTTCAAAGCAGCTCAACCAGAAAAACACAGACCAAATTAAATAATTTCTGTTAATATAATAAATGGGGTTCTCTTTGATCAAATCTGTGTAACACATCGTCCTATCATTCCCTTTTCATGATGTAATTTGCAGCACTGACAGATATAATGTCATTGCAAAACTTGATAACGTAATTAATTAGTTTTAATTATACATATTTACAATTATTTTATAGAGTTGGTGAATAGTATCAGTAAAACTTACAGTTATTTAATTAATTACTATATAAAAATATATGATAGATTAGCTAGTAGGATTGTTGTTCATATTTAGGTAAAACACACTAATATGTACTAATCATTAAATTCTATATTTAAATTAGCTTATAGAAAAAGTTGTCAAACCTTAATCAATTGACTTTTTATTCAATTATAAAACCTGCAATGTCAACAGTCATACATACGAGTATATTATATAATCACACGATGATTCAAATTAAACTGGCAATAATTAAAAGTAATTTCATTGAATTATGGTACTTTTGTAACCCCTGACCTCCGACCCTATACACGCATGCGCACAAGGTAGTCAGTCACCACTCATACTCTGTCGTTGGGTTCGTGGTACGTCCGCCCGGCCGGTCTGTTTTCGTACACTGCCCATCCATCCTCTCCTGTACCTCCTCTCCCAATATAATAGTGTGTGAAGTGTCATGTGACTACTGTGAACTCCTTCTATAACACTGAAAAAAACAAGGTTCTCATGTACTCATTAACTAGGTCCTCCCTTTTCTCAAGAACATTTTCTATCTCTACCATACATACACAATAAAAAAATTAATAAATAAATACATTCAATAGTTAACATTAAATCGATTTTCAAACAATACATTTAAATGAATAAACAAAATAAAATAAGTATTTTAAACTGCATGTAATTTTGTTTTGATTAGAAATACGTAATAAAATATTTTAAAACCAACATACTTTTGTTGTAAAATTTTTTAATTTACAGGCCAATAACTTTCCCGTTAGGGTTTCCAAACATTAACTATACAAACATTTTTTTGTTTATTCATGGACCTGATTCAATGGTGTCTATAGACAGTTTTATAATGTAAATAATTCAACAATGAAATTTCCATTTCAGAATGCTATTGAAAATACATAGTACATGCGTTTTAGTGTTTCCCTCTATTTTCCTTTGGCTGGGGGAAGGGAGGATAAGAGCTATTCTGTAATGTAATAGAACAATTTATATAAATAAATATACTTTTTTTTACAGTATAACACGATAGAATAAAGGTCATAGTACTGAGTTAGTTTAATAATTTGACTCGTTATTTTGGAATGATAGATAATTTAAAATAAACTTAAAACAGGTACTTTTAGTGAAAAAGATATTTACTATTATATTTTACAATTGTTAGTTCAACATTTGATATTCTGAATATGTATGTGTACCTATTTATATTAATTTTTGAGGGTACATACTTGTTTACTTCCCCCACTAATAATTACACTTATTATCCCTCTGAGTGTACATTTTTATGTTTAATTATATCAAGGATAATCAGATATCAAAAAATGCAAACATTTAAACAAGTATTTTGGTGGTCCTTTAAAATTCCTGTAGTATGATTTTTACAATTATAATGTATATAGTAACTTTTTTTTTTTTTTTTGAATAAAATATTCACATTTTAATTGATTTACTGATTAGTTTCATACAAAGTAATATATTCGCAACAGCATATGTATTCGCAAATCATGTACTATTGATTATTCGACTTAATTCATACATAAACCACACTTAGGCCTATTATATAGTATTAAGCTGCTATTATTGTAACATAGAGATTGAAAAAAAAAACAGCTAAATACTCTTTGTAATTAAATTTTTATTTTAGGTTTTTTCAAATAATAACGTAATCAATTGTGCAAATAAAATAAATATCAAACTGTAATTTTAATTAAAATGCACCAAACAAAGTTAATCGTAACATAGAAAAACATACCTTTTCATGTATCACAGAGGATATTTTTTGTGGTCTAGAAGACACCCACTGTAAATCTCAATAGAAGATTATTATATTAATTAATTCCAACAATATTATAATAATATAATTGATAAAATTATAGAGCACTTATTTCTTGAATAATATCTAAATACCACTTAAACATATACATTTATGTAGGGAAAGTAAATATAATTAACTATTGTAAATTTATTTTCTCAAAATTTGAAATGTGTTATCTGGTGATCATATGAGGTAGCATTTAAAACAGGTCTCATACCTTAAATGTATTTAAATCAGGATTATTGCAGGTTTCTGCGGGTGCTGAACGAACAATTCTGGACTGTATTACCAAACTAACCCTCAGATAGTTTAGCAGCGTTTCTTGCATGTTGCACGTTTGGGCCTCAGAGAGCACGTTTGATCACTTGAGAGCTCAATTAACCAGTCGGAGGATAGGGTTTTACGGTAGGTGAAGGACACCCTAAAATATCTTATGTATTATAAAGAGAGACAGTTTAAGCTAAATGTTAACCTAGGATGTGGTGGAATTCTACTTTGTTTAGTATAATATTTCAAAACTATTTTACTTTAGCAGCCAGAGTTTTTTTATAATTTTTTCATAAAATTAAAGATATAACAATTGAATAGAGATGAATTTTCCTTTACATTACAAAATTAAAGTAATAGTAGAAACTTATTTTCTTTAAGATCTCAAAAGAATTACACCCCAGGTCCTCAATCGACGTGATTCTTAACAAAGCCTCCCTAAATAATAAAATGTCATCAAAACGTCACAGGGATGATACACACCTATGAAACATCCATTAGAAACTGGAGTTAGCGATACCAAAGTTATCCAGTTAACACCTAGTTAGCTGTGTGAGTCAGGCACTTCAATGCGGTACTTGGCTATGTATTGCAATATCATACCTAACATTTTAGAGCACACCCTTCTAGTCTCTAATAGTGCTAAGAACATCATTTGTATTGCAATCTTTCGTTTAAAAACGTGCACATGTAGTTTCCCACAAGACAACATGTACATATGTTAAGTCAAGTTATGTTCTAGTAAGAATCTACTTACAAATTAAGCCTATGTATGGTTTTCTACATAGATATTTTCAATTGATGATATATTTAGAACTAAATCTGCCAAAGCCTGGTTAAAGCAATTCAAGACCAATTTATGTAAATATAAATTTAAAATAAGTTAATAGTTTGTAAGTGTCAGTATTTGCATTAATACTTTTACTGTGGTTAGAACACAATAAAATTAACAAAAAAGAAACAATAATTAAATTCATCATAACATTTAATGATGCTATAATTTTTAATTTTGACACCTTACTTTCAAACTAACGATCTTCATTACTGTTGGCGCACACATTATCTGCACTCGAGTTTCAATGTTGTTTTCTAAGGAACTAAGAGGCTTTCGACAAATATAATCACATCGCTGTTTTCCTCGTTTCAGTGTACGTTATGGAATATGAGTTTTTAAGTTTTATTGTTATTTCAACAATTTGTATCCTAGTTGGAGGAAAAAAGAATCATAATTTTAACTCGTTTTCGATAAACATCAAATGTACACAGGTATTACTAAAAATCCCGTTTATTTACCATATTTATTTTTTAATATGCGTTTGATAGGAGTATTCTCTATAAGTTTTATGAATTTTAGAATGTTAAATTTTTAGGAGAAAAAAAAGTTCTTATAAATTCCTAGAAACATTATTATTAGTAGTCAAAAAAACGAATTACTTTGTCTTATTGTAAACATTTTTGGTTACGATACATCACTTTCGTATTTGTAATTAAATGCAAAGATTTTATACTAATTTAAAACATTTTTCACTTTAAAGTTATTTAAGATTGATTTAGTTCAATTTAAACATCAATTTCACTGAAACTACTTACACATATGACGTTGATGATCGTAACTATACATGTCATAAGAATTATAACATAACCAAGTAGTTAATTTTACGACCTCTAGAAGCCATGAAAATAATTTTTCAGGGAATTGATCAAAGATTTTTTCTCGAAATGTTAAGATTATAAAATTCATAAAACTTACAGAAAACATTCCTATCAACCAGGTATTAATATAAAAATGCGACAAATATATGATATTTTGAGTAATATCAGTGTACGTTCGATATACAGTGAAAAATACTTAAAATTTCGGTACTTTTTTGCTCCAACTAGGATAAAAATTATTAAAACTAATAATAAAATTTTAAAATAAGTTCATATTTCATAACGTACAATCAAACAAGGAAAACAATGGCGTTATTAGATTTATGAAAGTCCTCTTACTTCCTTAGAAAACAACCTTCAAACTAGGGTGCCTCAGTTTATTCACCGACAGTAGTTATATTGCTGTTGAATAATAAAACATAGTAATATTTCAAAATACTTGAATTCTTTTATCTTAAGATCACTTTTCTTAAATACTAATAGCATATCTAATGCTAAGAAGATAATCGACGTAGCTTTCATACTTGTACACATCTCTTTTCAAATATTTATTAGGTTAAAATTGTATACGTCAAAAAGTTATAGAAAAAATAAAAAATGGAAAAGACAAATAGAGTTAACTGTAGAGAAATGACGATTGAAGTAAAGGAAACAAAGGGCACTTTAGTTATCGATTCACTGAACATTTTGACAAAGGGCTAGGAATAATGTACTTAAGTCGTTAACTATTGGAGTGTTCAGTTACCTCGCTTTAGGTCCTATGTTATATCAATGTAACGATACCTTCTAGCCATTTTAACTCTCTATGACTTAGCACGTTTACAATATCTATATCATTTTAGTAATGAGCATCTAACAAAATTTTAAAGACACCAGCATCAACAAAATAGGTCATTTTGAATTAAAAAATATTTAGTCTGTATTTTATTGGATATAATTTCCATAATTTACTATACATTGTTTTTAATTGGCTATTATAATGGTCAATTTATGATGTCAATAATAACTAGCATCTAATAACAAGAAACATTATGATTTTTCTGACTTCTCTTGGAAAAATAATTACCGGTCGTAAATATATTAATTTTGGGAAAATTACGTGCCTATGAAATAAACTATTGTTCATTAAATATAACAAAAAAACGTAACAATCACGCCGTTTGTCTTCATATTTTACTATTGTTGATAGATTTAAAGTAATTATTAACTAATTAAAAAGAAAACACGTATTACAATTATTCGGAGATAAATATTCATCAGCAATTCAATCAGTTATAAATATTTTGTAAAAATAATAGCAACAGGAAATAGTAATTCTATTTTTAACTATTAAGTAAATATAATAACAGCCAGAACAATACATAGGTGTCTTTTGTACTTGACTCATTCAACAACTTAAGTTCAAAAGTTTTACTTAGAAATTCCAATGTTTTTTTAGTTACAGAACTGAATTTAAGATTTAAATATTCACTTCCTGATTTACTAATGTAGTTCATATTCACTGTAAATTACTTAATAGAAAAATGTTTGTTTGATTTAATTATACGTATACTTTTTAATTTTATGTTGGAAAATAACCAAGTTATTTTAATGTGCAATCTAGTAATAAATAATTTAAATGACTAGGTAAGTGTGGATCATGTTTATTACTGGATTAAAAGTTAATTTTAAAAGATCACGCACGAGTGAGTCTATGTTATACATTTGAAAACCTTATACATTAAACAGGCTAAAGTAGTAAGAGCAAGATTCTAATTTATTGCTCCAGAGAGTCCCTTAATTCTAAAGAGATTAGATACAGGATACAAGTTCAGTTTACAAAGCAGCATCTCTTCCAAACAAATAAGGTCACTAACTTAGTTACTGAGTTAACTATATTCAGTTACTAAGTTTTAAAATGACTAATACTTCTTTAATTAGAAAGTTAAAGTTAAACTTAAAGTTACTTTTTAAATGTTCATAATATAATTTAGAATATTTATGATAGTTCAAATTCAACTGTTTTAAAATTGAATTTTATGTGAGTTGGTTCTGTAATAAATGTAGAGTATAAACTACTCACTAATATTCAAAGAGGATAATAATTATTTAAAAATACTTTAATAACACTACTGATGACCTGGCAACGTGATTAATCCTTTAACGGTGTAATATCTCCCTTCACCCAGGGGTAGACATGTCTACACACACTCGGCCATCCCTCGGGTATCTCTAAACTTTAATTGGATATAAAATTACTATGAACTAATATTTCCCCAACGATGGTGTCAGCTTGCTATGCCTGATAACAATTATGAATCAATATGTAACAACTCTTGCTATTCTAAAGCAATATTCTGTTAAGAATAATAAACTGTCCAACAAATAACATTTATAATAAACTTTCAACAGAAAAAAAGGCATTAACGTCTTATGAATATTAAACTAGTGTCTTTCAATTATTAATGAGTATGTTGCAATGGTTTTGATGTAAATGACCAAAAAAATGAATCATGTATCCTATAACATACCAGGAAGACTAAGACTAAAATGTTGGAAGATATGTCAAACTACCCAAGCATAACTAAAATTTAGCTATGAATATCTGCAGTATAAAATTCTAGGAACTGCACATCATCGTCAATACATTTAACACTTACTTAACTGTTTTTTTGTAGTTTTCTATTCCTCTATTCTTACTTGCACCTTAAGTAGTTTGGTTCTCGGATGAATTTAAATTGGTTTGAGTTACCTTTACATTGAAATAAAAAATGATTTAATCGCAATCACTTATACTGAGGTAATATTACATTATGTACACAGCCTCAGGGATTTGAGAAAATAATATTTCTTGTAAAAGATGACATGCAATAGCAACAAAAAGGTACAATGCATTTATCGTATTATTCATGCATTTCAATGTGTTATCTTTTTACTGTACATTGCATTTACTACAGTAAATACATAATAGCACTATGTAAATCTTTTAAGGCTAATTTTATACACTATAGTCAAATAGTGCAGAAATTTTATCATTCAATAAAAAAAAGTATTTTTGTTAGAAAATATCTTCTTCCTAATAAAATTATTGGTTTTAGTAGTAATCATGAAACTTTATTTTATGGATTGAAAATTTCTCTAAAATCTGAGCGGTGCTAATAAAAAAATAAATAAAAAGAAAAAACACACACACAAACAAAACATAACAGTAACAACCTATTACCAACCCTAGATCACTTACTATAATATTTTTTATACGAAAAGTGACTGTTGTCCCCCGGATATTTTTAGAAGCTTTTTATAGGAAAGTATAATTGTACCCTAAGTATAAAAAATAAATTGTCCTCGTTATTCAGTTTTAATCGAAAATAACTATCATTTCAGCTCAGCAGATCCCTACGGTGGTAAAGATAAATCAATAATATATACTGGATTGAATATGCAAATACAATTTATTTCAGAATTTTAATAAGCAATGCTAGAAATCATATTGGACTTATCTAAGTAACTAAAGCATATACCTAATAAGCCAGTTTGAGGAAACTGTGGAGAGAAGGTAAGGAAATTGCACTGTCAAAGCTGTAATTAAACTCAGGCAATACTAACACGCATCAACCTTCCTGTCACCTTTCCTATGAATCAAGTACAACATGCCCTCCACAAGATGCCCTCACTCATCCGTTAAAATATTTGCCTGAATATTACACTTTGTTACTACTAAAAAACGGTCTATGAATAAAAAAATATGGATTATACTTTTATGGATGCTCCTATAGTTTCTTTATGTGTCTTACAGAAAAGGTAAATGCACGATTTGATAAGGATACAGTTAAGTATTTAAAAAAAAGTTGAAATGTACTTATACGAGTATTTTTCCGCTTGAGAATATCAAAATATTAGAGGTTAGATAAAACAATTACTATCACATATTAATGTCTACATTACATTAAAATGTTGTGTTTAGTTATTTTTATTTATCATTAAAAAGTACTATAAATATCCCTCCATTTTGATAGAATTAGTTGTTACGATAAAAAAATGTTTGCTTTCTTTATGTAAACATGTGGCAGTTAAAGAGGTGTAACAACTTTGCTATAAAACCATATTAAAGCGGTATTTAGCTAAGACTACACTGCAAATCCGTATTAATCTACAAAAAACGTTTATTTGTACTTACAACTATACTGGTAATCGTACATATTGTACAGAGGAGGCGGTAATGGGAACACAGCTATGACAGTTATCAAGGTGTAATTACTGTTCAATGAATACATAATGAGGCGATACTCAGCTGAGCCCGCACCACAGAGTCAAAATGAGCTATATCAAACGTCATTCATTGTACATACAACTAGATTGGGGATTGTACATACTGTATAGATGTGGTGGCAGTAAGAACATGGCTGTGAGAGCTATCAAGGTGTAATTACTGTGCAATGAATACATAATGAGGTGATACTCAGCTGAGTCTGCAATACAAAACCATAACGATCTATATCATACGACATACATTGTACATACACCTAGATTGGGGATTGTACATACGGTATAGATGTGGTGGCAGTAAGAACATGGCTGTGAGAGCTATCAAGGTGTAGTTACTGTTCAATGAATACATAATGAGGCGATACTCAGCTGAGCCCGCACCACAGAGTCACAATGAGCTACATAAAACGTCATTCACTGTACATACAACTAGATTGGGGATTATACATACTGTATAGATGTGGCACCAGTAAGAGCATGGCTGTGACAGCTATGAAGGTGAAATTACTGTTCAATGAATACATGATGAGGCGATACTCAGCTGAGCCCGCACCACAGAGTCACAATGAGCTACATAAAACGTCATTCACTGTACATATAACTAGATTGGGGATTATACATATTGTATAGATGTGGCGCCAGTAAGAGCATGGCTGTGACAGCTATGAAGGTGAAATTACTGTTCAATGAATACATAATGAGGCGATACTCAGCTGAGCCCGCACCACAGAGTCACAATGAGCTACATAAAACATATTTCAATGTACATACAAATAGATTGGGGATTGTACATACTGTATAGATGTGGCGCCAGTAAGAGCATGGCTGTGACAGCTATCAAGGTGTAATTACTGTGCAATGAATACATAATGAGGTGATACTCAGCTGTGTCTGCAATACAAAACCATAACGATCTATATCATACGACATACATTGTACATACACCTAGATTGGGGATTGTACATACGGTATAGATGTGGTGGCAGTAAGAACATGGCTATCAAGGTGTAATTACTGTTCAATAAATACATAATGAGGCGATACTCAGCTGAGCCCGCACCACAGAGTCACAATGAGCTACATAAAACGTCATTCATTGTACATACAACTAGATTGGGGATTATACATATTGTATAGATGTGGCACCAGTAAGAGCATGGCTGTGACAGCTATGAAGGTGAAATTACTGTTCAATGAATACATAATGAGGCGATACTCAGCTGAGCCCGCACCACAGAGTCACAATGAGCTACATAAAACGTCATTCACTGTACATACAACTAGATTGGGGATTGTACATACTGTATAGATGTGGTGGCAGTAAGAACATGGCTGTGAGAGCTATCAAGGTGTAATTACTGTGCGATGAATACATAATGAGGTGATACTCAGCTGAGTCTGCAATACAAAACCATAACGATCTATATCATACGACATACATTGTACATACAACTAGATTGGGGATTGTACATACTGTATAGATGTGGCGCCAGTAAGAACATGGCTGTAACAGCTATCCAGGTGTAATTACTGTGCGATGAATACATAATGAGGTGATACTCAGCTGAGTCTGCAATACAAAACCATAACGATCTATATCATATGACATACATTGTACATACAACTAGATTGGGGATTATACATACTGTATAGATGTGGCGCCAGTAAGAGCATGGCTGTGACAGCTATCAAGGTGTAATTACTGTGCAATGAATACATAATGAGGAAATACTCTGGTGACTCTGCAATACAAAACGATATCGATCTATATCATATGACATTTATTGTACATACAACTAGATTAGGGATTATACATACTGTATAGATGTGGCGCCAGTAAGAGCATGGCTGTGACAGTTATCAAGGTGTAATTACTGTGCAATGAATACATAATGAGGTGATACTCAGGTGACTCTGCAATACAAAACGATAACGATCTATATCATACGACATTTATTGTACATACAACTAGATTGGGGATTATACATACTGTATAGATGTGGCGCCAGTAAGAGCATGGCTGTGACAGCTATCAAGGTGTAATTACTGTGCAATGAATACATAATGAGGCAATACTCAGCTGAACCCGCACCACAGAGTCACAATGAGCTACATCAAACGTCATTCACTGTACGTATAAAGGGATTGATGACAGTAAATACTGTTTATAGTAGGCGGTAGTGAGAATATTGCTGTGACGGTTATTAGGGTCATTAAGTAATCACTGTGCAATGAATACTTAATGAGGCATAACTCAACTTTTTCTCCATTACAAAGCCGTCATGAGCCACTAATTAATGAGCCGTTTTACGTGTATTCATTTATGTATATAGCTATAACTGGTTTTGAAGTGGAAAAAATGCACACGAAAATTCCTTTTGAGGTAAATGTATATAAATGTATTTTGTTTGTTTACTTTTGTTGTTTGTAGCGTAACACAATTATTTTTTGTGTAGTTAGATAAATGTTTGAATAACCTTTAGATTGTAAAGCTGAAATATAACATTTAAAAAAACTATGAGATGTGTAGCTAATTAACATAATTTATTAGTCATATGTATCATGATACACAAACCACAAAAAATCGGTCTTTATAAAAAAATAAATCATTAAATTAAGCTGTTTAACATACAGTCTACAGCATATTAATTTTCTTCATAATAGACATTAACAAACAATATTCTCCAAATGTTAATAGAAAATGTAAGTTAAAATTCATTCTAAACTGCTATTTTACTACTTACACTCATTCTAAACTGCTATTTTACTACTTACACTCATTCTAAACTGCTATTTTACTACTTACATTTATTCTAAACTGCTAATTTACTACTTACACTCATTCTAAACTGCAATTTTACTACTTACATTCATTCTAAACTGCTATTTTACTACTTACACTCAATCTTAACTGCTATTTTACTACTTACACTCATTCTAAACTGCTATTTTACTACTTACACTCATTCTAAACTGCTATTTTACTACTTACACTCTATCTAAACTGCTATTTTACTACTTACACTCAATCTAAACTGCTATTTTACTACTTACACTCATTCTAAACTGCTATTTTACTACTTACATTCATTCTAAACTGCTACTTTACTACTTACATTCATTCTAAACTGGTATTTTACTACTTACATCCTACTTACATTCATTCTAAAAATTGTTTGAGTGAGATAATAAAATAATCCATTCGTTTATAAAATCCAGTTGCCTCTTTTTATAGTAGCCAATATGAAATTCTTTACTTCATCAATATTATTATTCTTGTTGTGGCACAGTTAAGTATGTTATGTTTACAAAATAACTATTTAAGTTCAAGTGTTTTGTAACGTTATAGCTTGTTAAAGTTTGTACAAAATAATAAGAATCGTGTTATAATTGATACATTACTATAATGCATTATTGTTGAGTTAATGGTTCATTTTTAACATTTGTTTCTTCATTAGAACGTTTGTTTTACTCAGTTGGATTAAAACAACTAGGTAAGTGATTTCATTAATTAGAGGTTTTTATAAAGATACTTAAAAACAAGAAATACTTCATGACAATATTAATACTAAAATGTTGTATCAAAATTGCATTATAAAAATAAACCAAATAAAATCATATTTAACAGATCTTTACAAAAGCTGTTTAATGTTTTGCATCAAGATCTCAGTAAGTAAATTTGTTATTTTACCTTTTTCCCAATTTTTTAAGTGAACTGTTCAGTGTGTTATTTGGCCAAACGAGGAGGGGGAGGAGGAAGGATCAGAGAGGAGGAGGAACATTCGTCCGTGTCTCTACCACAGTCTGCACGCTCCAGGATTCGTGTGCAGTCCAATAACAAAACGTGCGAGCTGTACTTAAAACGTTACAGGATAAACAAAGGTTCTCAGAAATAATATAAAAAAAGGTATACTCAGTTCTAGAAATAAAATGGAAAATTTGATTTATACGTACAGTGGTACTGACCCACCCGCCCAACAATACACGCACTGTGGTGCTGACCCACCCACCCACCCGTACACTTACAGTGGTACTGACCCACCCGCCCACCCATACATGTACAGTGTTACTGATCCACCCGCCCACCCATATACGTACAGTGGTACTGACCCATCCGCCCACCCATATACGTACAATGGTACTGACCCACCCGCCCACCCATATACGTACAGTGGTACTATATGATTTATTTACTATATAGAAAGACGTTTATTTAGGATTGTTTTTACTTTAAAAAATCCTAAGGAATTATTAATTTTAGATTATACTTATCACGAAGTTTTGTGTATTTATTTTAATTATTATATCATCTCTTGTTATAAAGAAGAGCTGATTTTAAAGCCCCCCTTTAAAAAGATTAACATACAAACCTTAAATATTTTTCGCTATGTAACATAGTGTCTATGTACACGCTTGTGTAACATAGAATAAAATATTACGATATCTAACATAGACTAAAATATTACGATGTCTAAAATAGACTAAAATATTACGATGTGTAACATAGACTAAAATATTACGATGGCTAACATATACTAAAATATTACGATGTCTAGCATAGATTAAAGTATCATGATGTCTAACATAGGCTAAACATAGATTAAGCATCATGATTACTATGTCTAACATAGACTAAAATATTACAAAGTGCAACATAGACTAAAATTTTACGAAGTCTAACATAGACTAAAATATTACGATGTGTAACAAAGACTAAAATATTACGATGTCTAACCAAGACTAAAATATTACGATGTGCAACATAGACTAAAATTTTACGAAGTCTAACATAGACTAAAATATTACGATGTGTAACAAAGACTAAAATATTACGATGTCTAACCAAGACTAAAATATTATGATGTATAACATAGATTAAAATATTACGATGTCTAACATAGACTAAAATATTACGATGTCTTACATAGACTAAAATAGTACGATGTCTAACATAGACTAAAATATTACGATGTCTAACATAGACTAAAATACTACGATGTGTAACAAAGACTAAAATATTACGAAGTCTAACATAGACTAAAATATTACGATGTGTAACAAAGACTAAAATATTACGATGTCTAACCAAGACTAAAATATTACGATGTCTTACATAGACTAAAATATTACGATGTCTAACATAGACTAAAATATTACGATGTCTAACATAGACTAAAATACTACGATGTGTAACATAGACTGAAATATTACGATGGCTAACATATACTAAAATATTACGATGTCTAGCATAGACTAAAGTATTATGATGTCTAACACAGGCTAAAATATTACGATGTATAACGTAGACTAAAATATTACGATGTCTAACAAAGACTAAAATATTTCGATGTGTAACATAGACTAAAATATTACGATGTCTAACATAGACTAAAATATTACGATGACTAACATCGACTAAAATATTACGATGTCTAACATAGACTAAAATATTACGATGACTAACATCGACTAAAATATTACGATGTCTAACATAGACTAAAATATTACGATGACTAACATAGAGATGTCAAAAGTTTTTTTTTTTTAAATAATAATTTAGTTAATAAGTTAGTTAACCACAATTTAATTAAATAACTTTACACCTATATTTACTAGCAGTGTTTTATTTAGTATGGGTGCAGTTCTTAATTAGCTCGAAGGAACTTCTTTGTTTTATCATGTGCTAGTTAACAAAGGACTTACAAAGTTCCACTACCCACAGACTAAGCTTAAATGAGGCTTCATGTCACAAAGTAGCTTGTTATACTCGTATTATATTTGAGAAAGGGTCTATTAAAACGTATTCCTATAGATATACAGACTTTCAATTAACCCTTTCATAGTATGATTAGTAATACAATATTTTTTAACACGTAATAAAATACATGTTAAGACTAAATAAATCTTTCAATTTAATTTTTATGAGATTTGTATTTTACGAAATAACCAACTTATAAATAACTAAAGTTTGTAGTTTCACTTAAAAAAATTTTATAAATATACAACGTACTGTAAACACTTATTTTCTCAATTATGTTATCATAAATATTGTTATGTAACATTAAGTCAATTTTATCAGATTCTGTTCCATTGTTAAGTCTATCAACATATTTGAATACATTATGGTCCAGAGTCATAAGTAAATAATTATATGAGTCATTTTACTATTGAACATTTATTTGACATCTTTAAATAGCATTTAAATGTATTATGCCTACCGTCACGTGTCATATGTCATCCCTTTCATTTATAGGTGAACAATTGTTATTTTCCTTGTCACATATTTGCTTATTTATGTGAAAAGCCGGACAGTTAGTTGACATCTGACAGAATGTCACCCCATAAACGTCAGACTGACATTTATGGAACAGCCACCACCTGGGAACTGTGAGCGTGATTTGGTATTACTTGCCTGTAATGATTGGTATTACTTGCCTGTAATG
Organism: Stictocephala bisonia; assembly: GCA_035578905.1. Taxonomy (NCBI): domain Eukaryota; kingdom Metazoa; phylum Arthropoda; class Insecta; order Hemiptera; family Membracidae; genus Stictocephala; species Stictocephala bisonia. The sequence continues at coordinate 484,564 of JAQJVL010000197.1, forward strand.
ATTGGTGAAAATAATTATGGTTACTTGACAGCCTAGAATATATTGTAATATGATCATATCAATATATTGTGATATGATCATATCAATATATTGTGATATGATCATATCAATATATTGTAATATGATCATATCAATATATTGTAATATGATCATATCAATAGCAAGCCCAATAAAGATGTTATATTTTAAAGTCAGTTCACAATTTATGAATATGATATAATGTGCATTTCAGTTTTATGTTTAATACAACGAGAAAGTACTATTTTTCCGTATTTAATCGATATCAAACTATTCTATCTGAAATATTAATTTTCTAGTATAATTGTCCGCTATCTACTTGATTATTTAGAAGTTACTAATACAGCTGATTAATAGAAAAAATTAAAAAAATAAATCTACATATCAGTTTATGAAATAAGCCACGTATGTATTTTGTACATTTACTTTTGTATCTCACTATACATAACTACTAGTTGGTCATATTTTTAAACGATTACAAAAAACTCATTGTTTACATGTACGTGTATGGGTGGGTGGGTGGGCCAATACCACTGTACGTGTATTTATTGTTAGCTATCTGTTTCTGTTGTTTTTACAGTTTTAACAAAATTAGTATTAAAAGTTAGAATTTTGTTAAAACTGGGATTTATTAAAATTCAAGGTCATGTCAGTTTGGTTGAGCCAATTAACCCTAACTCCAGCTGAAGGTGTTATTTACCCTATCTGTGATATATCAATACAACACCAGAGGCAGGGACGAATATTGAACACATCTTTATAGAACTAATGTGTTTGAAAAGATTCCATAAAGAAATACCCAAATAAATTGTACATAGTCACAAGTCCAACAGCACTAAAAAATAAATGTTGAACCAACTTATATAGTGGGTGGGTAGTTCTCTAGGAGTCTTGTATGTAGGACTTCCAATGTTTCCCTCCAATAAATGAGCATCACACACGTTGAAGTCGTTGCGTGCGAGCAAGGGTTCCCGAGTGAAACACGTCAAAATACACAGACTAACGCCTACCTTCAAAATAAAACACGGAAAATCTCTGACTTTAGACTAAACGTAACAAAGTATAACATGGATCATCTGGTTACGTCAGCTGTTCAATTGACACATTGATCCACCCACCCGCCCATACACGGACAGTGGTATTGACGAACCCACCCGCCCATACACATACAGTGTTATTGACATTTACATTTACATTAATTAAAATATGTTTCATATTTCTGCAGCTCATTACAGTAAAACCTTGTTTCCTAACTCGCTAATCCAAGCATACAGTTGAATACCATGGTCAATAGGTGGCTGCTTTAACAAATAGCCTAATAGAATAGGTTAATAAAGGATCAAAATAATGTAGCGTGTATAAATATATTAGGATAGTAAACGTAAAAATATAATGACATCACATAGAGATAAAAATCACATAAATACGTAATTTAAGTATTTGTGCTTGTATTGGTAACAAATATGAGTATGATGTGACATTTACCATATTTGTTTAACTTCAATCGTAACAGTTGAATAGAAAATTTATTAATAAAATACTAAATAAATATATAAAATAATAAATATGATTACATTTACTTTATTTGAAAGTTTATAATACGTAAATATAATTATACACGTAAAGATTAACAATGCTTTATATTTTTAAGTTCATGCTGAATTTTAGTCCTGAATTTTGAGGATTTAAGTCCTCATCTCAAAATAAGCTGTAGATTTTTTGAAAACCAAGTTTGATTCAAATATAAATTTTGCGTGAGTAATTTTCAAGGAAGGACATGTACTGAACTCATGGAACTCTTACTTAAGTATTGTAACTGGGTTAATCAGATATGAAGTGTTGTTATTAGTTTGCCAAGGCAAGTTTAACTAACCAAACTATTCTGCCCCAAGTAAAGAAGTCTTACCTCAACTTACAGACGGATGTACGTTGTTAGACCAAATAGTCATTAAAATAGCACGTAAGATCTAATAGTGTAAGAATGACAGTACATAAATTAGACTGAAAAATTCCATAAATGTTAGATGGTGATTCTGATAAGTTTCAAAATAACCAGAACAAAAGTGATGTTGGGAGGGAGGCATATCACTTATTATCTGATACATGGAAATGGACAACATCATTTTACTGAAAGTCGATCCCATCGGAAGGCTATTCTCATACAACAATTTAAAATTTCTCTGGTCCTCTCGTATTATCAATAACTGGGTGAATTGGGTGAAATATTACCAACACATCTATCTATGACCCTCATGCTTTTACATATCTGACATTAAGAAAACAATAAACATATTAATTGCCTTTTTAATGTTAAAATAAACGTTTTATTTACTCAAACGTAGGAATAATATTCAAAGAACAATGATGTAACATGTTCAATAAATCATAATAGGAAAGTAAAAGTGTATTCAAAGAAATAATACCAAAAACATTCGTTAATCGTTTTTCAATCATTCTAGACTAAACTTATTATATCTTTTAATTCTTAAAGTCAAGATTTATTAAGTTTATTTTACTTATTTTGATTACAAAAGTTTCACAAATGGTTTGGAACCCAATATCCAGAAAGTTGCAATCTCACGTTCACGTGCCAACCTGTGTTTATCAGAATAGACACGTTCAGTTGCCATTCCCCTGTATCGAGTCACCACTTCGTGACGGGGAAGCTGATGATAAACCTTTCCCTCGTATTTCCCAGGATACCAACATACACCGAGTGTTTTTCACACAAGGAATCGTGGAATACGTGAAACGATTGTAGTAGAAAAGTATTTTGTATTTATCATCTTGTGAAGATTACTTTGATCAATTTGACAATAGGGCTTTTACCATAAAGTTTTTTTTATTCTAATTAATTACGTTTAAGATTATTTTTAACTTTGTATTTATATACCTGCAATGTTTTCAAAATTGAATAATTTAATTAAAAAATAACAAATTTTTTATTTGAGGAATGAACTGTTTCTTAATCGCAGAGTTGCAGTTTAAGAGCAGAACCTAATTTCATTTATAATGCATATTTATAATATTTAATAAATTAAAATAAAGATGTAATCCACATACACAAACCAACACACACACACAAACACACACACACACACACACACACACACACACACACACACACACACACACACACACACACACACACACACACACACACACACACACACACACACACACACACACACACACACACACACACACACACACACACACACACACACACACACACACACGCACGCACGCACGCACGCACGCACGCACGCACGCACGCACGCACGCACGCACGCACGCACGCCCACACGCACGCATGCACACACGCACGCATGCACACACACACACACACACACACACACACACACACACACACACACACACACACACACACACACACACACACACACACACACACACACACACACACACACACACACACGATGAAACAAATGTTTTTATATTGTTATCATTTATTAAATCATTAAACATATTAAACGTAATGTCAAACACTATATTGATTGCAAGGACAACCTAAATATTATTGTAGACTAAATTGTTCCAATCTAAAGAGTATAGTGAGAAAGATCCTAGATGCCATTTAAATTAAAAAAGAATACAAATATTTAAACTATTTATTTTTGTAGTTAGCAAATCTACGACTTTATAGACAGAAATTCAAAACATCATTGACCTTAAATTGTAACACGTGACCCAGCATAATTGAAATATTGATTATTTATAATTTTTGAGGGCAATTCACTGCAGTTTGAAAAATAGTATGGTTGACTACTTATCCAAAACTATCGTTGACTTATAGCTAAATCATTGAAAATAAAAGACATCCAATAAGACAATTTTGACGTAAAAAGATGACAACAATATTTTTGAGACTGGATGAAATACATAGTTCTTTGATATGCTGTGAAAAGCTTATCGGTTTATTTAGTTTCTTTTGAATGTTCCTACCATTCAATAAATAATAAACTTTTTAGACTAGGGGACGGACAAAATTATTGCGCCTAGGGGCGCCAAAATGCTAAATCCAGCCCTGCACGTTGTAATCCCTCAAATACTAATAGTTTGACTTAACTTATTTAACCTAACCGCCCACCCATACACGTACGGTGTTATTGATCCACCCACCCACCCATACACGTACAGTGCAATTGATCCACCCACCCGCCCATACACGCACAGTGCGATTGACCCACCCACCCGTCCATACACGTACAGTGCAATTGACCCACCTGCCCGCCCATTCACATACAGTGGTATTGACCCGCCTGCCCGCCCATACACGTACAGTGGTATTGACCAACCCACTCGCCCATACACGTATAGTGGCATTGACCCACCAACCCACCTATACACGTACAGTGGTATTGACCCACCCGCCCGCCCATACACGTACAGTGCTATTGATGCTATTCAATGCTACTGTACGTGTATGGGCGGGCGGGTGGGTCAATGCTACTGTACGTGTATGGGCGGGCGGGTAGGGCTGTACTGCCTAGATTTTCCACTCCATTAATAATTGCTATACTTACATTATATTGGTAATATGTTCTGTTGTTACTAACTATACTAATCGACTAATTAAATACAGTTAAAACTAAAAGTTTCAAATATATTTCAAGGAGGGAGCCCTGAAGTGCTAACAAAATGGATCTTTTTTTTATCATTATTCTTGTGAAGTAAAATTGTTTTTTACCTTACATATTGTCCTTCCGTAGTAAAACTTGTTGGGTATAAATAGTACAATAAAACGCAAGTATTATTTAATACTTGTGGTTTTTACTTATAAAATGTAATACTTGTATATGGTCTAGTTTACTTCTAAAGACTGAATAACATACATCATTAGATACATTTATACGAACTCTAGCAAGTGTTTGACTTCAAAATAGTTTGATTCATAGTTATGTATGAGATCTTTTGCAATTTATTATAAAAACAAAAACAAAAATAGCGTTAATTTTATTTAGTACAAGTGAACGTCAATCAACAGAAATATATTTCAATATAAGCACAAGATGCACAAATATATTACAATACAAAACGCATAAATATTATGGTGATCGATTTCGGTGAACCACACTCATCCTCCTCAGACCAGAGGGATTCACAAACGAATGGAAAATGGGTTCAACAACTCAATTTAGAGACCTCAATTTTTTTACTATAAAATGATGGGAAAATGTATTAAGAAACTTCAAATTCAATTATTTGTAATTATAACTAAAAGCCGCAAAAACAGTTTTAAGTGATGTAAGGCTTCAAGGCGAAGTGAATTGTGCACCAGAAATAGCTTTTTCTAAACATAAATAAATAAATAATACAAAAATATAATTATTTCTGTATATTCCGGTGATTTGAGTCTAACAATTATTCATATGCTGGATACATAATTCCAACTTCTCCCTAAAATTCCTGGAAATATGGTAAGAGAGTGCTTGTGAGTAATCGCGATTTCTACACAATGTTATATTTTTCTTAACATGTTAACACTATAATACTTTATTAACATAATTGAGCTTCTTAGATAACAATAACAAGTTCAGGTGTCAAACTAATCCTGGGTTTACAATTGTAACTTGTCTAGAGGAACAAATAAATCTTGTAATAGCTGTTGGAATATTAATATTATTTACTTTGATCTATTGAATACCCTTAATATAAAGTTTAATTTACTTACAAAAAGTGATATGTTACCATAAATTGTCAGAATTGAGTTACTTTACGAGCAAAGATTAAATTAGTTGTTTTAGAATTACGACTGGATGAATACTATCATCATATACAACATTAGATTCTTCGTAATATTTTGCATGTAAATGTACTGTAGAGGATAATTAAAAAATATTATAACTTGACATAGTCTTCAAATGTATAAAATGACTTCAAATACAACTAATATATATATAAATATATATATATATATATATATATATATATATATATATATATATATGTATATATATATAAATATATATAAATTATATGTAATTTATAAAAAATTTTATGTGTTTAAATATATATACTTCAGGATATAATTTTTATGTTTCAGTAAAATAAACAATGCAATAAATTGCTATAGTTATTCATAAAGGAAAGCAATTAATAAACATTCTTGACCAACTTGTTTCAGATTGAGGTTATATTGTACTGTGTAGGGAAACGGACTTTTTGCGATTTACTCGCTTCTGTTAACTCAGTTTAAAATTCATCTGCACATGACAACTTTACATTGCTTTTGAACTTATTCAAAGCGGTATATTTGTTACAAATTAAACGTATATTGGTCAAGGCTCTAATGTCATAACATTTATTCTTAGTAAATATAAAATCCAGTACGATGATTTTATTATATCTTTTATACAGGTACTTGATATTCGTTACAATCACAATAAAGTAGATAGTTTCATAGACTTATGATTTCAGAAATGCATATATAATTTTAAATTAAGTCATTTATTGATACATCATTGATTTGTTTTTAGTTTTTACTGTAAGAATTGTTGCAAAGACATAAAAAATGCATAATATAGAGTTCATAGCTATATATAAATGGTTCTATGGCACAAATTAAAAGTAATTCCATAGGATTTGATTAAATTAAAACTGTTGAGTGGTAATTCATCTACGACGTATTTGCCCTAAGATTAACGTTTTTTTAAAGATTTTTTTAGGATCAAATTATTTATGATATGTTATATTTAGTCATTGTAAGACCGAACGTTTTGTATTTTATTTTTGTATTTTTGTATTTTATTTATTCGATATACAGAAAGAGGTTTTGTTGAATTAAAAATTAGTAAATCAATAACAATTTATTAATACAGTCAAATGGGAAAAAATAACAAGGAATCAGCGTCAAGCATTCATTTAGAAAATTTTTGAAAATTTAAATCGTACAAATTAGCTATCGAAAACACAAAAAACCTCTAATAGGTATATTTTGGTTGTTAAATTTGTGTTGTTTTCGAACCAGAATTTCTTATCTCCCTTAAAATTTAACTGTATTTCGTATTTTTGGTAACCTGATAAAGTTTTTTAATACTAAGTAGCCCAAAGCTACATTGTACAGTTATTGGAAGAAAGCTATTCCTTTATATTTTGTTCTTTGACGTGGTTAAGTACGTTAAAATATTAGCATTATATGTCATCATTAATTTTTGTAAATCTTTAGAAAATACTCAAAGTGACAACATTTGATGATACACTATTTGTGAAACATCCTTTCCATTGAGGCTTATTTAATGCAAAGTTTTAGAAAGATACTGCAGCTCTCAAGCAACTATGTTTTAACATTATGCATATTTAACATGTTACGACCGTTGTTTACAAGGATAAGCCATCTAACACAATATGTATGAGACAAATTGTATGAACAGTGTTACTATTACACAAATTATTTTTTATATAATCTATTTAAGGCTGTAACATTAGATCACAATATTAAATGAACAGTGAGGACTAATCAATGCCTTAATGATTAATTTTAGTTATATTAAAATAATCATTAATATAATTATATTGATTATAATCATTAAATTATATTAATTTAAACATGTTAACATTATATTTTTTTGAAGAATGTTTTTAACTAACATACTGTACGTGTTGGTACATGAACAGTACAATTGAAAGTAACGCAACATGCAAAAATATACTACAATACAAGTAAGTAATAAATTTACAGCTATGAATGTAATATACACTATATATATATATATATATATGTTTATTTAATATTATTATAATATAATTTATCTATAAATTCAAATGCACGTCATAAATATCTGATTACCACAGTATAAACCCACATATTTTATTATGTGTTTTAAAAATATTTGATATTATTCTGCGTGTGAATACGCAACTTTTTAGATAAATTGTAACTATAAATTTTGAAATATATTATTTCACCAGCCTACTACCCTAAGGTTACGTACGCAAACCTACTATACTGTATCATCTCGTCATCATTGCCAAATGTAACTACATCGATATTACTCTAAGTATTGGTAAGTTTCTGCGAAACAAATCTACCAACCGTTGGTGTAAAACAAGTTAGAACTCAATTATAAACTTTAAATTAGATGTTTAAAAAGGAAAACCTTCCTCAAAGTTGCTGAATTGATCATTTGATGTCTGAGTCCATATCTTTACCTATAAAGTGTAATGATTAAGCTTTTCCATATTTATTAAATTTACTTTTATGCAATGTTTAATAATAAAAGTAATATAAAGAAATTGATTTTAAGAACTAAAATAATATAAGATCTTATTAATATTGAAGTTAAGGCAAATTTATTTAAAAATACCTTACAGAAGTCCTGTTTAGTAATTTTAAAACAAAGTTTTTTCAAACAATTGTATATACGGCATTATGTCAGTCACATATTTATTCTTTATGACATAATAATTATTGTAAAAATTTGTTTACGATATGAATGGAATTATCAGACACTAATATGTCTTGAAGTCTACTCCAACCTTATTATTCTGTATTATGTATGGTAATTCACAAAAAAAAACAAAAAAAAAAAAAAAAAACTCAAACTAACGTAATTTATTTTCAGTCCTTTTTCATTCATACGTTTATATATTTGTCGTTTTATATTTAACATCAAATCATATTGATTATTTAAAAAATAACACATTATTATGTGGAAATATACTAATCATATATTTAGACAAAAGATTTAATCTTTAACAAGAAGTCTGATTCGTGTAGAATCATTCCAAATATTTGTTTTCGATCAACAAACAGCGGATTTAAAAGACACATTTGGTTTAACACATAGAACCATTCACTTTAACTAGTATTGTTTAAATGAAGTAGGAAACTGTTACTTTTCATATTCATGAGCATACATTTTAATTATTAGTATGACAATTAACTGAAATTTATTAGGTCTGAAATGAGGCAGGTGTCTTTGATTTATTACACGTAAACTGGCTGATCTCAATATTGTCGTGGTATATATTTGATACGTTTATAAAAATTAAATTATAATTATAATTTGCATACAGTATTTTTATTCAATTGATATAATCCAACCAAAGGTGGAGATTATCGTATTACTTATTTCCAAGATGATCTTACAAAGGAACTGAATCAAACAATTCGCAGACCGATCAAGTCATCATCATAAGTAATATTAGTAGTATCATGATATAAAATATACATATTGTTTAGTGTATACTTTGTGAAATCTGCTTCAGTTGAATAATAAAATACCCCAAATAGATTCTATCCAACTATGTATTCTTTTCGGTATATGAGTTTAAGCTTGATTTAAAAAAAATATACAATCGAGGCCTTTGGACTCTCAGAACACATATAGGTATTATTTATTACTAACTTATAAACGTATATTTTTACAGAAATATGTTGCTCTCTGAACAAGGACTGAACATGTACGAAACGTTACTCATAAATGGACCCACAACTACCACGAACTAATAATTTATGCAGTATAAATAACGAACACAAGACATTATGGAGTCAGATTTAAATGTCTTAAACATTTTTTGGTATAAATTGACTAGTATTTTTTCCCCAATTGTTACATTGTCAAATTGACTGGTTATTTACGCCAATTTACAATGTAACCAATCTTTAAAATTTATTTGCCAACACATGTTTATATTAAATTAGTTTTACTAAAAATAGAATCAATTTCTATTAATAAGGAATATGTTCACAACTGATCACCATGAAAGCAATGGGACCACAAATACCTTTTGTCTCTCAGAAAATGCACTCACTACTCGTGCCGATTTGAGTGTAGCTGGTAAAGTATTAACAATTTTGAAAATACCTTTTAAAGAAGATATGCTTTACGAACAATTGAGTTTTAGGTAGAGTGCGAAAATGTTTGTGTCTAACCTGAGGTTATATTTATGTTTGGGTTTGGTTTTTTTAAAAGGTCAGATTTACTATGCACAAATAGGAGAATACTGTGGATGGATCATTAAAGAGATACCTAAAAGAAACATTTTCACACTTACCGAACACTGTTCTCTCTGCTCTTTTAAAATAAAAAAGAAAAATAAAACAATTAATTCATTCAACTATTCTCAATTATTCATGGCCCAACATTATTAACTAAGTAGTGATTTAAATTTTAAATTTGAGTCAATTCTAACATAATGTTTGTACTGATGAAGGGAATATTTTTTCATTATTACTAGCTATAAAGTGAATCATTTATCAGATGACACAAGGTAATCGTTAGTTTATAGTTATTATATGTGGTAATTATAATGGTCTAGTATTTAATATTGTAACCAGTTAATTTAAATTTAAAAGTAGTGCAGAAATCAACTGATCTGATACCAGAAGTAAATACACATCCAGGACTTAAGATTCTATTTAAATATCGTTTTATATACTTTACGACCATATATTTAATGGACTATTTTTAGATAAATACAGAATGCCTCATGGACTTTGAGGTAAAAAGGGACCCTGTCTTTGATTTACAAAGTATATCTTTCACTGAAAACTAGTGTGTTCAGATTTTATTACTAGAAACAAAAGAGACAAAACAGTATTAGACGTCATTAGTAAGTTGGGTATGCAAATATATATATATGTGATCCTGATTCTGATCTGGATTTATTAAAGTTTAGTAATGACTTAAGTATTGAGATCAGCAGTTTAATAACATTGCATTATTTCATACTATATTTTTTACTCATATGAATGAACTGATTTTGTTTTACGAAAAACTTTTAAACTTTATTTGCAATTTAAAGTTGTCAATAAGCCAAACATATTTACTAGTGTTGGTTTGTAAGGTCTTTCACAGGTTCAAACTTGCAAATGAGCTGACATTTAGGAAATAAAACCTATGTGAGTCTGAAAGTCTAAGTCAACGAATAAATAATATTTTAAAACATTGTTAGCAATGTTTAAAAACCAGTTTTTGATTTAAAATAGATAAAAATTAGTAAAAGATGACACGATCTTCCAATTAAATTTAAGAAATGTTGTAAACGATAGTATTGTATTAATTTTTTTAAACACTAACTAAATTGTAAAATAGTTTGAACTGAAAAAAAGTATCTGCAGTTGAAGTATTATGTTCAAAACTTAAGTTAGATCCATTCTGTAGGTTATAATGGACAAGGTAAGTTAACCTATCTGACAGACTATTATTTATCAAATAAACATCCTCAATAAACATTCTTAAGCAATGAACATTAAACAAAGTGCTGTAAGAATTGTAAGTCATCAGAGTGTTGCTGAGTGATAAGGAACTCCGTCGTTTATCTAAAACTTAAAAACAATAAACCCGGAATGTCTTGAGGTATACCATAAAACTTCACTATGGGTATTGTCATAAACTGGAAATCTACTCTCAGATTATTGTTCAACTTTACGACTTCAATTATTCATTCTGATGACCAGTTTGGATTTTTATATTCGATAAACTATTTTAATATTTATTACTATATGTTTTATACTGCTTTTATATACTATACTTGAAATAGTTAACTGATAAAAAAAACCTATTGAAGCAAAAACAACGGCGTGATAAAATTGTAAACTAACGGAGAAAATTTACATGGGTGAAATTTATAACCTATTCTTTTTAATATTCATTTATTAGAAATAACAAAGAAAGGTTTTGACATAAACAGACCGTAAATGTAGATGGCAAAGAAATTTGAGTGTATTAGCTTTGATCATGATGACGGAAGTACCAAAAAATAATTCCTATAGAAAACACTCAAATACAACAACTGAAGATTACTGAACGAGGGAACATGAAAGTATAAGGAAAATAATGTAGAGATATTATGTAACTTAGGAATATAGGTACTATCTTTGGTAATTTCACTTTGCTCAATTTACCTTTGGATTTCCTAAATATACAATACATTTGTTTAAGTTGCATTATCAATTCATATAATCATATTATAATCTGAAGTGTTGACATTTAATTAGTACGCGTAATAAATTAAGATAATATCAATACAGCTGACATATCTCACTCCCCACTATAAGCATTATACTTGCTGATGCAGCTTAATCAACACACCTTCCTTGTTCACATCGTGTAATTAATTTGTTACATGCTTGTGTATGTAAATCCAGTCTTGCTATCATGTGCTTTCCTGTCTATGTATATATTGGTTGAGCGTACACGCGTAACCTAACGACTTTGATCAACTACTCTGAGGTCTAAAATATCTCACCTCTTCTTCTCTTACGTGATACTATTAATCTTAGAGAATATAAATATGAATGTAAATTTTAACTTGTTTTTACTTTTATTTTGACAATTTAGTTAAAATAGTTCTTTGTAACTATGTATCTTTATGTTTTTGTTAACTCTTTAAAAGCTTAAAACCCAACTTGGCAAATAGGCATTTTTAAAATTTAAATTTTCTCCTGGAAGCTTTACGTTTAAATGTAAGCTTAAATATTTGTAATACTCTCTTAATTTAACTTTTAATTTTTTGTATAGTTTTTCCTTTATTCTACTTCGGATTACAGTTAATTATGAATGAGTCGTTACGGTTACCTGAATTGCAACTCCAACTTGATGGACCTTCATGCTGGGCTGATTCCTGTAGCTTCTTTGCGCGGGCCAGATGGAGAAGCCACATACACCCCCTTCCTCACTGTGGCTACTACTCTGTCCTCCAGACTGAAGACTTCAGCATACAGGTGACCTCTTTCCTTTTATTTTCTCCACCTGCTGGCCAGTATATGTCTGTCCTGTGGCAGTAATAGAAGTTTGACTTCTTGTTATTGTGTGGGACGTTGGGACTGTTCACTTGTGGGATGGGAATTTCTGTTCAGAGAGGTGACACACACACACACACACACACACATAGGAATTTTGTTTTATGTGTGTTTTATGCTTACATACCTACTTTTTCTGGGGGATTTATCCTATAAATATACAATTAGTAACCACATTGTTGGTAGTAGAATTCTACCTGGTGTAATCCATAATGTTTAGAACTATATACTCGTATATATAGGTTATTTTAGAGGTTTAAGATTAGTCAACCTTATAATTATATGTCCAAAGCCATGTCCAAAGCTGACTCCAAAATATTTGTGTACATTCATTTATACGTATAATTTGGTTAAAATCATTCAACTGTATTGTCCTTGTTGGTCTTTATTTCAATATTTATTACGTATGTCATGTGTTATTGTTTGTATATTTATGTTTTATGTAATACTAGTTTTTGTCCAGAATGTATCCTCATTAATTAAGTAGGCCTATATTATTACATTGTTATTCTTTTTATATCTCTTTGTATTCTTTTCATTCATATATTTCTTAGAGTTGTTAACATCCTTGTTTGTTGTTTTACTTCTTATTGTTTGTTATTATCGATGCATTCAGTATGTTAAAGTTTAGTTATGTTTGGGTAAATATTCACAAATGGGCTCTAGCCCATAGTTGTCCGTAATTTTTAGTTTAACATTCGTGATTTATTTGCCTTTTTATATTTTGTACCTTTCTATTATAAACCTCTATTTCTCCACTATTTTTTATTTTTACTCTCATGAGCTGAGAATTATTACTAACTCTAGCTCTGGATTGGTTTTCTTGGGAAGGTGAGTTTCTATAATAAAGCCAATTATATTTATTAAAACCAAGTTGTCAATTATTATTACAAATCAATTATTATTATAAAATGTCAGTAATTTTGTGTTTGGCTGAGGTCTGTAGCTAAATACCACTTGCTCCTAATGTAACTGTAGACCAATTAACTGACCTGACATCCTATGGACTGCTGTTATCCTTTGCCACAATCATTAGTTAATTAATGCCCCTTTGAACTGAATAAGACAATGACTTCATTATTACTCATATAAAAGAATATTTATGTTCATGTAAAAGTTAGAAATAGAGTTTAGATATTAAATATATTTCAGTCATTAAATATTTATTTACAGATTATTAAACAAAATAAAAGCTCACTAAAATAGCGTCCACAAATCCTTATAAAGCCATTCATTTGTTTGATTATTTGAGATAGTTTGAAGATTTTATAAATATTTATAAAAAGTGTAGTAACACTTGTAAGATATTTTAGGTAGTTACATTGTTTAAATTATAACCATTCAAGTGCAGCTACCAGAAGTAATAACACTTCTTACAGTATAACAGTTCCTAAAATAGCTAAGTAATATCTTTAGTTAGTAAAAGTAAGTAAAAGAAGCAACGAATTAAAAAATACATTGTTAATTAAAATTCGAGATAGTAAAAATATAATCTATTTATTGAATGCTTTGTATGAAAAAAATCGTTTCTTTTTAATACTATTTACATATTTTATATAGGTTGACTCTCTACCTATCACCTAAACTCTTTTCATTATTCAGTGATACACAGGGTGGTTCACCTAAGGTTTTATGATAACCTATGAACTGTTTTACATAAATGTACTGGAAAATCTCTTTTCCACAATAATTTACTGGAGACTTTCAACGTTATCGCAAGATATATTCGTCAAGCAACATCTTTGCACGTAGCCCACCCAATCGGTCACTGGTATAAAGGTGAAGTCCGGAAGTCACCTCTAGCATTGGGCTTCAGAATTAATGTTAGAGCGGATTTCACCAGGTAAAGTAATAAATGTAGTTTTATTTTTTACAGTTGATTACCGTTATTTAATTTTTTAACGTGTAACAACATTATTTTTTATCAAAATGTGAACGTTTTGTAACAAAATCGTGAACTAGGGCGAACTTTGGGGAAATTGGAACTTTGGAAAATTGCTTTTAGTATCTTACTTTTATTATTATAGAAGTTGACAGTTAACAGTATACTGTACTAAAAATTACTATCGATGTCATTGTAAATAATATCATTGTTTTTACTGATTAATACATTTACCAACATTTTTATTTTAGAGGAAGCCAAACTTTAAGGAAATTTTTTTTATACAAAGAATATTGAATTGCTAATAGCTACTCATAAAAAGATTGCAAACTAAAATATACATTTGCCTGCTATTATTAAAATTATCTATATATGAATATTATATATTGTTGTTTATGTATTAAATAAAGTAAAATATTATAATTTACCATCAAAATTAATTAGTACTATAATCACATGGTTTGCTGACCCACTCTTTTACTTTTGTCTTTTGATATTTATCTTAAAGTCTATGAATATTTCATTACTTTTAAAATAAAACATTAAGAACTATCTATAACAATACTAACATTTTTTTTAGTGAACCATTTTTATTGCGTTATTACAATGATACAATATTGTTCATGTTATGGTAATTTTAAAATTATAAGGTAACATGTTTTACTTATGTTTAAAAAAAAGTTGAAAAGCTCAAAATTTTATTGAATTATACCGTAATTAATTTTATTTCTAGTGATAACTTCTTTAAAGCAGTTTCGATATCAATAAATAAGCATTTACACCGATCTAACAATCGTTCAACAGTACTATTTAAGAGGAAAAAATAAATAATAAAGGAGAGCCTCTACTTATGATTTTCATGGGGAAATGATTTCCTAAAAACAACTTATGTTTTAGATAACTAGTCAAAATTAACCCACCATTAAAAAGTAATGCATGAGTAGAAACTTGGCGATCTCTTAAGAATGTCACTTACACAGAATTAAAGCTCTTTAGAATACAAATTTGTCAATTTGTGAAAAGAGTATGAAATATTTACGATTTAACTGGTTAGTAAAATGTCCATACCTATTCCTGATAAAAAGATTCCTTTTGAAACATGTTTAGATGGAAATAATCCTATCAGTATTAAGTCAATAACTTGTTTAAATACAAACTAATATAGATTGAATTTTGAGCGTGTTACTATTGCATAGCGGTTATAAAACTACAAAATATAGGCTGTACCTTGACATATGGTTGCACCCGATGTTAATTTTAACAGAAAGTAAAATGATAGACTTTATTATTAATATAAAATCCTGTTGTATGAGTCCCGTTGGTTTACTTATAAATATATGATTTTAATTTTCTTTTAAATTTTTTTCTTCTTTCCTGTTATTTTGAAAAAAGGAGATCAATTCATATAATAATAGCTACTCCATTATTAAATAGCAGTACCTATTATAATATTTCAATAAATAGATAGTAAAATGAGGGGATTGAAAATATTCCCAATTTTATGACATTATTATACAACTAAACACTATGTCTCTTTTTTTATAGGACTTCAACTTATTTTTAAAAATATACATACTTGTTTATCTGTTACCAATAAAAATTTTCAAATTAAATGCTTGTAAATATTCTAATATCTGTGTAATCAGTAAATATATAATACATTAATATAATAATTATCACTGACGTAGAAAAATCTGTCATGGAACGATAAAATGTGAAGAGTAAACGAACAAATGATATACATGGATTCGGAATACATTTACATATACATTTTTTTTTTTTTTTTTGTAATTTTAGATCGAATGAAAAATATAAAAACAATTTGCATACAGAATTGTACGAATAATCATTTTTTTTATATTTTGATGCATATATTTATTTTTTGTCAATATCATCTCCAATTATGGCTTTGCTTCTTGTGAAATATAAATCAACTGATCAAATAAAAAATTTATGTATATTAAATACAAATGTACATAAAACATACCTGTAATGAAGACTAAATGTGTTGTGCATTTAATTTGAATAATAACCAAAACATGTGAAAATATGAACTTTTCTGCTCGTATGAATGCCAGAGTTTAAAAATGCATTTTATATTTTAATAGTAAGTATGTTTTTTTTAAATACAATAAGTGCCTTCATTTTCGATTCTTTCCGATTTTTCTTTATTAAGATTGGTTTTCACTAGTATTTGACCAAATAAACATTTAGAAACTTTGCAATGGACATATCTATTATCGATTTTTTAGTTATGAGACAATCATTCATGCTGTTACATTATTTTTTTATTAGATGATGGCAGTTCATTACACCTGAAATTTTAATACAGACTTTCAAATGTATGGATCAATTATATTCTTAGTTTTTTATTGAATGTCTAAACTTACAGTGCAATAAATAAATATATAACATTAATTGGACCTTTACTTTGGAATTACAGTTATAAATTATTTATATTTTAAAAAAGTACAATCAAAACTACGAACATAAAAATGACTAAGAGTTGAACTATGAGATTTATTTATTACGGTTTGTATGAATGTTGAAAGTTGCCAACTGACTGTGTCATTCACTATGTGGTGTAGCTCTCCGAATGTAAATCTGTGCCTAATACCGCAGTGTTTGATGGTGTTTATCTATTGTATATAACATATAAACATGGAATATTTTTATATTTAAAAAGTAATACGGATGAAAATATAACTCTGTAATAAAACTATATAAGCCTTATTTGGCATACAAGTTTGTACACTGATTATATCTTATGACATTTAAGGTAGATTGACTTGCAGAACAACAAGTTGAGATATTAATCACTGGAGTGATCCATCCGCCTGAAGTGGGCTGCATGACGACAGAGGTTACTCAAAATGACTTTAGGTGATTTTAAGGTGGGTGGTTGGGAAATATAATAAAGTAACGTGTATCTATCTCATTGTAGGGTGTTTTAAGATGGTAGGGTAGAGGTGATGATATGACGAAGCTTGGTGATGGGTAGAGCGGATCAGTGAGAAGTGTGAATGAGTATTAGAAAATTTGAACGACATTTGAAGTGCTCTGTCCACTTATCTTTCTTTTTTCTTTTTCTTATTTATTTATTAATTTTTGAAGGCCAACTAAGCTCCTTTAATGTTTTAAGGAATGAGTCAGGGATCGTAACCCCGCACTCCGAACATCAATCCCACCACCTTTATTTCCTTGAGAATGTATTTCTTCAGGAAATAAGGGATTTTTAGGTGATATATCACCATATTCCCCTCGTTTATGGCTGACAAATGTTGTCTTCTAAGCGAAATGTTGAGTCAATATTAAACCCTGTTATTGTGAGTTACTAAACTCTAAGATGAATTTTGGTATGAGTCAATAGCCTTCACACAACAGACTTCATGTTATAAATAAATAATATTTATTAGTTGCTCAAATATATTATCAAAACATTTTTTTCAATAGAAAAAATGCAATAAATTGGGTTTTGTTTAGCTATAAACTGTCTGTAAGCATTAGGCCTACTAGCATCATGAATACTTCATTTAGATACACGGGGAAAGGATAGCTTATGTCATAATATTTTAATATTGATATTGACGTTTTTGTCTGGTTTTATTTATAATTGTACAATAAAATATATAATAGGTAAGGGTGCCGAATATGAGACCCCTTTGTTATATCTGAAATAGACAAAAGCTGTTGGAGATGTTTGAGGCTTTTAACGACATGTTAGTAATATATCCTAAAAACTCATTTTAAGCCCAAAACCCAATAAAAACTTAAAATACATTTAAACATTATTTTTCTTCTAAAATATGTCAAAAATGTCCCCTGAAGAATTTGTTCGCTAATATGAGACCCATAGATTTAGGAGATGAACATGTTTGAAAGAGCATTAATAATATTGTGTACATTTATTAATAAAAGTTAATCATAAGTTTACATAATAATTAAACTATAAAATTATATAACAAAACAAAATATATTTTGTATAAATAAAAAAAATTATAAATCATAATACAAAAGTAGATACTAAATTCCTATTTTTTATGTAAATATAAGTAGATTTTAGTTAATTATAAAAATTATAGGCTCCTAATTATGTCAATTTTAGTTAATAATTTTTTTCCAAAACACCTTTTACACTGTTCGCACAGAAAGTTTGCATCAGCACCGCAGTGTTCATGGGCCCATCTTTAACATCTTCTACATTGCCTCCACTACTCTCAACTCTTGTCTTTTGAATAAAGGCACCCACAAAAAAGAGATTCTACATCCAGTTCGTCATGGTTATCATCACTGCTACTGTCGTGTAGAGAAAATGTGTCGATTTCATCATCATCACTTGAATCCGAGTCAACAAGTTTCCTTTTTTAAATTGTCGTTATCGGTTTACTTGAATGTAACTTTCCTTTTTCAGTAGGTACTGCTTTAACTTTTTCCTTGCAGAAAAAATTTCCTGTTTTTACAGTTTTTGTGTTTTCGTTTGCATTTTCTTTTTTAGTTCTATAGGTGTGTTTCTTAGTAAACAACCTTCTTACAGTAATAGCAGTTTTCTTATCAATGCTTTCTAAAAGTTTGTCTTTATAAGGGGTTGATGTTATGACGTCAGCTTTACGTGTTCTCTCTGGCTTAGATGGACCTTTAGAGGGTAGCCGAGGAGGAGGAGCTCGTATGTCTTCTGGACTAAAAACAACTTTCCCAGAACTGGTGGATGGCTGTTCTTCCAAAGTCATGTTGTGAAGTGACTCTTGTCTATGATTGTGTGTCTTATGTGTGGATGGGAAAGTCGTGGTCACTGAAAGGTGTGTCTAGTGGAAACAGGCCAGGTTTTCTAAAACTATTTACAATAAACATAAAAAATTTTTTATGGTAGCTGGTTGTAAGTGATACCAAATAGCTCACCAACGCTAAAGTTAGTAACAACTTTCCCAGGGCTGCTATAAAGCCAGTCTTTAATTGCAGCATGATAACACGTTTTAAGAGGGAACAGGAATCCAACATCAAGTGGTTGCAATTTATGGCTTGAGTGTGGAGGCAGGCATACAATAGACATATGATATTCTCTAGCGTGGTTAATCAAGTCTACATTTATAGTATGCGAGTTGTGGCCGTCGAGCACAAGAAGTATTGGTCCATGTTCAGAGGGCTTTGTTTGCTTTACAAAATGATTAAACAACAGTAAATGTGTTGGTTTATATCCAACCTGAAGGATTATAAGCAGCAATAGAACCAGTGGGAGTTCCATTCATTAGTTCATCTTTAGCGTTTTTCGTGGCCAAATAATAGTAATTTTTTACCTTTTAGACTTCTGACTTTGACTTACTTGTGTTGCAAAATCATAATACAAAAACAATGTCATCCACGTTATAAAGTCTGTTGTGATCGCTATTGATTTTAAAATGTTGAGGCTCATAGAGGTCAAAAACCAATTTGACATTCTCAGGACTTAATCCCTTTACTCTAGCAACTTATGTTCTCTGAGGTTTCCTTAATGAATATTTGGGATGCCGTTTTAGGAAACCTCTTAACCATTTTCTCCCTGCTGATTGTTTTTCAACAGAAAATGGGTGTTTGATCCCATTTTTCATAGCAAGTTGAAAGGCCATACGTGAAATGTCCTTTCTTCTTAGACCATAAAAACTTACGTTTATTTCCACGCAGTACTTCACAAATAAATCCTCCATATTCTTAGACAGGACAGGTTTTCTGCCTAACATCACTTCAACAAGTGTTTCTGGAGATGTTTCGTGATTTTTAACGTATCATTCAGGCTTTGGGGACCTTTTAAGGCCCCTATTTTGAGGCCTGTTTGTATCCCATTTCTCCAATTCTTACAGCTTTAACTGCTCGTACCATCATAATTGGATCCCACTTTCTAAGTTTATTTACAGGAGGAATCTAAAAAATACAAATATCAATAGTTTTAATTTGCCTCCATATTTTTAAATTAGGATCCCTAATAGGAGATATCTCATATTAGGCAAGCAGTGGGGTAGCATATTTGGAGCAGTCACGTTGACATTTTACGTTAGGTTAGAATTTCAGTTACAGCAAAACAGCATGCTTACATTTACAACTTATTTTAACAGCTATCGCATGATTATGAAGACAGATTAAGTTCACTTACCTTTCGGACATAAATGTTCTAAATACACGGTTCTTCAAAAACTCAAGAGCACAAAAACTTTAAAATATTTATAAAATATCCACAGCAACTCACAAGCGTACCACTCTCCTACAAGTCTCTTCCACTACTAAAAGCTATTGTTTCTTAATTTGCTCACCAGGCTGCAGCATCTATTGGACTCAGGACATAGGTGTCTCATATTAGTAACGGGTCTCATAATATGTACCTTCATCCTACGATAAATGTTCTTTATTTTCAACACAAAAGCTTAGGCTTAAGTTCATTAATAAAATTAGCGGAAAAACAAATATATAAAATACCTCAATGGTGAAAAAATGAATGGATTCGTTTAACTATACCAATTAACATTTACTAAGCAAGTTAAGATAACCAGGTGCAAATAAAAAGCGGCAATGGTCTAACACATTCAATGAAAAGAACGGAAAGCAATTCACTTTATAATTTCTGACTTACCACTTCCTGACCGATCTTGTCCTATTATAGGAATTTAATTTGAACGTCTCTTTAACAGGAGGTGTGCATATATGATAATACTGATAAGAGAAATCATTTAAAATAACTGGACTGAACAATTTCCATCATAATATTTTTCCTTTAGTACTATTTATTTTATTATGATATAAGTGTGAATCTATACACGCACTGAATAGTAATGTTCAACCTGTACTTTTCTGGTTCTTCTCCTTAGATCGTCTGAACTACATAACATTACATAACTAATAGTGTCCTATACATAGGATTGGCTCATAATAATAAAATACAAAATGTTTTAGGGTCAAAATCTTCAACTTATTAGATATGGCTGTTAATTTTTATAAATATTAACAGTAGCCTATTGCTTGAAAATAAATACATGCACTAGACATATTTTTATTTACAATTTTAAAAAGAATGTATTGATGAGAGATCCACAAACTGACTGGTTGAAAACAAACATTACGTTCATCCAATTTAGCCTTGACAAACGGGCAAATTCACTTTTAATTTGCTAATGCAACTGGCGACAGAAAACCACCATTTCCACTGCTAATAAATAGGTTTAACATTGTTATTCTAACATTTTTGTACGCACACTTACAAAATTGTATCATGACAAAAATCATATACTATGTACGAATTTTATTTAATATTGAAATATTTTTTATCCTCAATTTTTCCAGTAAACATTATTACGTATAACTAGTATTTCTTATATCAATAAGCCGAAAATTGTAAACTTTAATGTACATTTTAAACAACAGTAAAGTATGGTATACCGAAATAAATTAACTAATTTACAAAAATCCCTAATTGTTTACTAAATAATTCATAACATAAAAGCCAATAGCTGTCAGTAAACAAAGTTTATTTAGTGTTATTTTGTATATTTAGTTTGTTATTAATTAAGATATGTGAAAGGCAGTATTAACTTTAATGTTGAATTGGGCAGATTCAATAACTAATTGTTTCTTTTAATATCATAAACCTATATGAAAATAGTACCAAGAAATGTTGATTTGTATGTTTGTAGGTATTATTACTCAGTTATTTTTGTGATTAAGATGATATGATATACATATATGAATACATGTTTATAAAATGTTATTAAAATTAATTTATGAATTTTATTCAACATTAATTAAAGATGAATATATTATAAAGAAAATAATGGCTTTCTTGTACACTTTGTTTTGTTTCATATAATCTATAAAATAGTTAAGTAATTTAAATTATTATTTACGAAGTAAACGCTTTTGAACGGTAACTTTTCTTTTTACTTATTAAATACTGTATACTTAAAAGAAACTAACAAAAAATAAACCATGCATTAAATAACACTAAATGTAATATATATTTTTTTGTTGAGATCCATTCTAAATTAAACATACAAAACAATAACATCTTTACATACAATTTTAATAGTAATTGCTAACTGTGTTTATGTAAATAAAATAAAAAACCTGGACAAATTATTTTTACTGTGTTTATATAGAAAGCAAACACTTTTATTGAGAGCCTTCCTTTTAAATTGTTTATGAGAAAGTAATATTAAGAACATAATATAAAATAACGCTACTTTTAATATTTTATTGTTAAATAATATCCAATAAAATTAAACAAAACAAAAGACTAACTAACTTACATAATACATGCATTTTATATAATATTTTAACGTTGATAACTGTTTGTTATTGATATAACAAAATACAAAACCTATAACAAATAATTTGTTTGGTGTTTTATGGAAAACAACCGACGTAGTATTCTACTTCCAACTATTGAACGTAATCATTAAAAAATGTTTATTCTATGCGAAAAATAATGCATAAATATTTTTTTTATTTTAATGTTTACGTTATAGATATTTGTATTATGTTAAGTTTGATATTTATTTAATTCTGTAATACATTTTATTAATAAGGTTTTACTACTATATTAAACATTAACCAAAGATTTCTAAATATAGTTTTCCCCAATCGTTTTAAGTTTATTACAATGTAAAGTAGTAAATAATTAAATGTATGTGTTTGAAACTTCATACAAATTATTTAGTTGCTTCATAATAGAACTAAGTATATACTTCATAGGATTTAAGTATTGCATAGTTTGAGATCATCTATTTATGCTTAAAACCATTTGGTATATCATGACGAATTCCTGATTTTTTAAATAAAAGTGTTTTTCCCAAATGATCTCTATTTTTTTCAAGTAATTTTGTCATATATACTAATTGTATCTTGTACGAATGTACATATTTATATAAATACATTTATATTAAATATTTATATACGAGTATATACATATAATTGGTAAACCAATTAACAATTAAAACCATCGTAACAGATAAACGCAGACATGGGTCAGCATTCTCTCAAATGGCACTTTGTTCTTCGCCCAAATAGTATTCAATACGATTTTCATTCCTGTAAGTTACTAAATCGATTGGGAATGGTGGTTCTTTCAGAGGTTGAGTTGTCAGTGGTCCTTTACTATACGGCGATCTGTGGTGGCACTCTACACCATCTCTAATATTCTACCAAGTGTTAAGTGGTTTGATTTGATACCTTACATTGTTACATCATTATGATATACTGGACTCAGCTGATCTATACCTTAAACGACAGGAAACACCTCACTTGTGATGGCATTTAACAGAACCGCACAGATCGGGATAAACAGTTCGATCAGGAGTGTCACTGGAAGGATAGTGCTTCTAAATGAGTTTATTGTCGGTATCGTAGGAGTACTTACGTGCAGGTTAGATCACTTTTAGCCCTTGATCGTTGAAAAACGAACTTAGGTTAGATCACCTAATATATTAAGTTAACATCATATTTAACATCACTTAAATTCCAAGTTTTTTTAAGACAAGTTCCCGAATCCTGGTTACAAATCGATAATGAACATAGGCATGTTTGGTATCAGTTACAATTCAGCAGTACTTTTAAAAGAGGTATTTAAGATATTTATACGATTCTGTATCTCGTAGGAATATCTAAATGTAAAATTTAATATATCATAAAATCAATGACCATCCAGCTTAGTTCTACTGGAAGCTCGCGTTCAACTTGGTCTATCAATTTAACTAAAACAACAACTACTGTGTGTTCGTTCAACTTTAAATTATAATTGTTATGTCCTCTAAAACTGTTCTTTAGACGTTACTGTCTCATGTATTGGTAAAGTTATTTATCTATATCTCACGTTTTTATAAGTAAATCTTATTATTTATGAATAATTCTAAAACTTATTTTAAATTCAAAGCTGTATAATGGATTAGTATAAATATGAATTAACTGAAACCATTTAAAATTGTCTTCATAATTCATACGTAGCTAATAATGTTTCATGATCATTTAAAAACGTTATTTAAATGAACATTAGTTATAGAAAAATATTCCATTACATAGGGTTAAATTTCACGTAACATTGTTTATTTTAATGATAAAAAAGATAAATCACTTCATGCTTATAGTAATAAGATATTTTTATTGTTTGTTTACTGATTATGAAGTTATTTTAAAGAGAAGTTTTAAAACATTCATTATTTAAACTCCGTCATATTTTCATTGCAATTTACTAATCAACCAAACATTCTAGCTAGTCAGTATATAATTTGTCATCCACTGATAAGAATATGTAACATAAAAATGTAAACTAATCGGTATTTACTATAAAAACAAGTATAATTAAAGATAAAATAGTCAAAGTTTTTCTGTCAATGTGAATTAATAGTCAGTTTACTTGTCATTATTTTTAACTTCAAACTGCAAAAAGCGTGCTTCATAATAATAAATTTAGTACACCAAATACGACTGTACATGAAGGGGTGGGCGGGTGGTCAGTAATTGAAGTTAGTAGTCAGCAACATACCATTAATACACTACTAAATTTGTTTAGGATTTATTATCAGGATGAAAACTTTTTAATTTAGTATACATTTTAAAAGAAATAATTTAAATCTAAAAGCAACT
Source organism: Stictocephala bisonia (assembly GCA_035578905.1). NCBI lineage: Eukaryota > Metazoa > Arthropoda > Insecta > Hemiptera > Membracidae > Stictocephala > Stictocephala bisonia. The sequence goes on from JAQJVL010000197.1 coordinate 509,829, forward strand.
AAGCAGTATCTTACATGATATTTCAGATCTGGAAATTTACCGAGTTGTAATGTAAATATTTATAGACTGAAACTAAATATTATACAACTTTTAAGATTACGGATTATTTTGTTATTAACATATTTTACTTTAAAAGGCGAAATTTATAAGTGATCACGGTGTAATAATTTATATAATTACCACAAAATAAAATAACTCTATTAATTGTACTCCACATGGCTAATGAAAATGAAAAACAAATTTTTATTGTTAAATGAACTCACTTATATCATTTTTATTTTGTATTGTGTTATTACACATTAACTGAATAGTGACTAAAGTCCTTGACATTGATAAACCATTACTAATTACTGACTGCTCTGGAAATACAAAATACTATTTCACGTTTAATCAGATTATTGAATATTTAATAATAAATCGTTAATATTATCGTTTAGTGATTGAACTTTAAATGAAATAATTTAATATGATTTATTGCAGTAATTATTTCAGTCAATATTAAAATAAATATGTTGTTTTCTATTTAACCTTTTATAGATATGTGAAAATCCATCTACAAACTAAAATCAAAATTCAATAAATAAATAAATAAAATTTTAATTAAGTCTAATAGTTCTACACTTATTGTTTTAACCTAAGTTGGATATGTCTGTTTTATCTGTAGTATACTGTTTGCTATACTTAAAGTTTTATTGTTTTTATTGTAAATGTATTGGAGATTATTTATAACTAGTAATGTTTGTATCATTAAAGTGAAGAATGTTTCATGAATTAAACTAGACAGTGTAATTCTTTATTTATGTAAATACAATTTACTTTAGATCCTATACCCGCCATTAAACTTTCTGACCTCTTGGTATTAAGAAAATCAAGGAATATATTTGATAATTATATGCTGTATGACCAGTATTTTATATATGATACACACACTATTCAAACTAATACTTAATTTATTTAAACATTATTCAGACAGTTTTATTAACTGGCTAATTTATTAAGGTAGTCTCATACCTAATACATTTTTATAGTCATTTACAATACGAATACTTTTAATTACTCTTAATTTACCTACAACGGTAATCTTTTACAGAATGCATTGTTTAATGAATTATTATACATATACATAGTTGTTGAGTATATAATATATTGCTAAAGATTTTTACGGGCACTTTTTCACAGAGTGTGAAAATATATGCAAAACGGTTGATGATTTTCGGAGACCGGTATTAACTAAGCCTTCTGGAGATTGTTAAGAAAATTCGTTGTTCCCTTTCTCACGTGCATAATGTACAGTTTAATAATACAACAAAATACTCTGTTACTATTTAATATAATGCATAAAAACTATTTAATTTTATTGTAAATATAATATTATGCAATTAAACTATTTATAAGTTAAAATTATCCATAAAAAAGATCTTTCAGCCAATAATACTTTGATAAAATATCATGTATGGACATATGTTTTACCATGCAATGAAAAAAGGGTTGACACAATTGGTATGTCACTTGAGTTCTGTTCATCCAAAAATCCCATTATTTCCCTTTTAATTCAAAGAACAGCATATAGTACATTGGTTAATTTTACAATTAAGCATATTATTTTAAAATTTTAAATTGATAAAAACTTTAAGTATATTTTCAGAACACAAAATTGTCATAATAGGAGAAAATGTTATCCAAGACAACATAGAGTAAATAAATAACTGTAAAATATGTAACAGATAACTTGAGAAAATGCACTTAACTACTATAAAGTATGCTACTATCAATAACGTAAACTTATCATGACACGATATTTAACTTTAAAATACATTCATTCATTACATTTGTGTACATTTACAAATTTAAAATGTAAATATTTCAAAGAAAATTAACATCAATTATATTCTAGGGGTTTCATTCCACTAATTAAAGTTTCGAACATCTAAAATAATATTATTGCGTGGCATTTATAACCTAATAAAATTACTTTATTCACTACACTATACTAAGCATAAAAGTAGACAGCACTTTTAATCTTAAATTATTTTTATAAATTGCCCTCATCTTTTATTTATATAATTTAAGGAGTTATACATTTAGTAATAACAAAAAAACATTGTTCCTTAAGCATACAAGTTAATACTCGCATATATTGTAATCCCTATTTGTATTTGAACAAATATGTTTTACGTTTAACAAACACTTTTTGGAATAAATCAATTAATTGTTTCTTAATTTAAAACATTTAAATGAAACACCATAACAGCACCACTGTAACGTGTTCAATATGGTGCATTACTGAGATAAATTTTTAATTCTGATCAACTAAAATAAGTAAGAATAAAAAAATAAAATATATAAAGATTGAAGCTTCACTAAAAAGAGAACCAATTTTCCGTTGTAACACTGTTACATTGCCTCGATCCACATGGCCTTTTAAGTCACGTTCCTTCAGTCTATTAAATTGGAGCCTTGAGTTGAATGTTCTTTGCAAAATTCATGATGATAGCAAAGGACTTTTGTAACTTACATATTAAACGATAAAACAATAGTTAAAGCTTTTTTATTGGATGTAAGATTGTTTTTGAAAGTAAAAAAATAGATAAAAAATTATGTATGTTAGTTGCGTATTGAATTGTCCACTTATGGTAATTCAGTGAATTGTATTGCTTATTTTAATATTAGTTGGCTTATTTTTTACTAAACTGTAATAACAACATATATTTATTTTGTTTAAATTTAAATTCGATATTATACTTCAAATAAGTGACAAATGATTAAATTATTACGCAATGGATCACCGACACTCTAGTGTGATTATCTAAATATTAAAAGAAAACCACATCGTAATAAATTACTTAGTAAATAAGAAAAGAAGTGGTTAACCTAGTTTTTACAGTTTCTTTTAATATTAAAAGCACGAATCAATAGTAATCTTCTGCAGAAAATACCAACTGTTAGCAATAAAATAAAAAACCCAAATGAAACATTTGTATAGTAGAAAAGGTCTGGATTACGATAGCCCTGTGTAGATTTTTTCCCCCAAACATGTAACATCTAATTCCTCATACGGTATAACAATAATAACTATTTGAGATTTCTAACATAATGTGAGTTATGATTGGCTGAGTTAATTTTGGTATAGGGTACTAAAATATGAAATGTATCTACTAAAATACTCTAACCACCATAACAATTTTGGTCAAATATCTCAGAAAGGGAAAGGAAGTATTATCGCCTTTAGAACGATGTACTATATAATATTATCACGTTCACAAATATTAAATTAAACAATATTCTCATTATACCCTTACAGTTCTCAAGTTATACTTATGTAATCTTTCAAGCCTAACTTCCACTCATGTAATTTCCACCAGCTAATTATGAATTATTCCATTCCAACCTATCTCAAAATCTCTCAGATCTTCTTTTAACTAAATTATTGTTTGTTGTACTTCCAGAATACTACTTCCAGTTACTTCTTGAACATGTAGCAATTCTCTATTATTTGTACTCTAAAAATCATATCCATGATTCATATCCTGACTAATTCATATCCTGAAACCACGTTCTTCAAGCAGCGGCACTTAGTATACCTTCCCTATAAATCTGTAGTTCGATGCTAAATAAATACCAGTTTCTTATAACATAGGAAATTATAATGACGGGAACGTATAATGAAGAGGATGGTTCACACGTTAATGAACCAACAACCTCTTAATATTTTAATGGAAGTGATAAATGGCAACCTTGCTCGTTGAAGCGTAAACTGTAGCGTCAGTCGCCGTCGAAGCGTAGAGTGTAGCACAGTCACCGTCTTTCTCGCTATGACGTGTAATTAACTCTATGATGGTTCACAAGTTCTGAACCAACCTCTTCATATTTCAATGGAAGTGATGAATGGCAACCTTTGCTCGGTGAAGCGTAAACTGTAGCGTCAGTCACCGTCTTTCTCGCTATAACGTGTAATTAACAGAACGTGTAATTATCTCTATGATGGTTCACACGTTCTGAACTAACCTCTTCATATTTCAATGGCAGTGATGAATGGCAAACTTTGCTCGGTGAAGCGTCAACTGTAGCATCAGTCACCGTCTTTTTTGCTATGACGTTTAATTAACAGAACGTGTAAATATCTCTATGATGGTTCACACGTTCTGAACTAACCTCTTCATATTTCAATGGCAGTGATGAATGGCAACCTTTGCTCGGTGAAGCGTAAACTGTAGCGTCAGTCACCGTCTTTCTCGCTATGACGTTTAATTAATAGAACGTGTAAATATCTCTATGATGGTTCACACGTTCTGAACTAACCACTTCATATTTCAATGGCAGTGATGAATGGCAACCTTTGCTCGGTGAAGCGTAAACTGTAGTGTCAGTCACCGTCTTTCTCACTATGACGTGTAATTATCTCTATGATGGTTCACACGTTCTGAACTAACCTCTTCATATTTCAATGGCAGTGATGAATGGCAACCTTTGCTCGGTGAAGCGTAAACTGTAGCGTCAGTCACCGTCTTTCTCGCTATAACGTGAAATTAACAGAACGTGTAATTATCTCTATGATGGTTCACACGTTCTGAACTAACCTCTTCATATTTCAATGGCAGTGATGAATGGCAACCTTTGCTTGGTGAAGCGTAAACTGTAGTGTCAGTCACCGTCTTTTTTGATATGACGTTTAATTAACAGAACGTGTAAATATCTCTATGATGGTTCACACGTTCTGAACTAACCACTTCATATTTCAATGGCAGTGATGAATGGCAACCTTTGCTCGGTGAAGCGTAAACTGTAGTGTCAGTCACCGTCTTTCTCGCTATGACGTGTAATTATCTCTATGATGGTTCACACGTTCTGAACTAACCTCTTCATATTTCAATGGCAGTGATGAATGGCAACCTTTGCTTGGTGAAGCGTAAACTGTAGTGTCAGTCACCGTCTTTCTCGCTATGACGTTTAATTAATAGAACGTGTAAATATCTCTATGATGGTTCACAAGTTCTGAACCAACCACTTCATATTTCAATGGCAGTGATGAATGGCAACCTTTGCTCGGTGAAGCGTTAACTGTAGCGTCAGTCACTGTCTTTCTCGCTATGACGTGTAATTAACAGCCTCATCAGTGCTTTTTAATTATTACTAAACACTTCACCAATTAGGACATGAAAATCGATGTTAGGTGAAAGTACATAATAGATTCCTCAGCGTACGAAAATACAACATTATTTTAACAGGATGTTTGAAATACTTCGTTAAATAAAATGTTAACAAAGTATATGTTATCTAAATCTAGCTTCTAAAGGGTTAATATTTAAAATATTATTTTTATATATTTTTATAAATAACATATTGGTAGTTCTAAAAGTACTTAGTTTAAATTTTGTAGTCTTACAATCACAAACCAATCTTTCAGGATGATTTTTTTATAATTAACGTTGGACAAAATAATGTAAAATCATCACCACTATTTATTTAGACTAACACAAGTAACTAAATGAAAATATGTCATATTTGTATAGTTAAAAGATTCTAAGCAATTCTTAGTAGCATAATGTGGTCCCATATTCATGTATAGGAAATATTCATAATCATGCACTTACTAAAAAAAAAAAAAAAAAAAAAAAAAACACAGTTTAAACATCATTAAGAAAGTGATACCCCTGTCTATGCAAACATTTCTTGGAAATGTATTAATTCAGTTGAGAACATATTCTGTGTTAGGACTGTGACTAAATTTAATTAAATTTTTATTTATCACTGAAAGATTCTATTCCCTTTAAGTGTAACAGATTTAGGAGGTGTGATGTAATTAAGTACTGTACTACGAAGTAGTAGTACTTACTAAAGTACTTTAAATAAAATAAATTAATTTTGTAAAGTATTTACAAACAATAGAAAACGTTTAAAACTACACGTATCACATAACTATAAATGAAGAACACATATAATAAAATCAATTGTATTGCATAATTAATTTATGACATTCTTAGCATATTTATTAACAAAACCATCAAAACTTCTTGTCTGCTTTCAGATCACAAGTAGAATATTCACTAGGAATAGATATTTTGAAATAGTCATATTTGTTCTCTAATGACATTTCTTAATTAACTCAGAATGTGTGATATTGTAGTTAGAGTTCCAAAATATGATTTCAATAACCTTCTAAATAATAACTACGTGTTAAAATTTGTTTTCAGGTTGAAAAGTTAATAAATTTATTTTATAAGTTTTGTGTATTACACCTATTTACTATTTATATACTTAAGTAATTTAATTTAGTAGGTTTTACGTATTTGCTCAATGCTGGAAACAACGTCATCCATAAACAAATCAACGTGATGTTTTTCGGGTGAACATTGATTTAATGAATCCAACTGCCGATTTGATATTTTTTGTGATTTAATAATTACCAGCAAGTAATTCCACAAGGAAAATTAAATTTGAAAACCCTTAGCTTAAAGTAACATAATTCCCTTTTACCAATTATTACCTATATTAATGATTATAAAAAAAAAATCAATGTGTAAATAACATAAAAATATATGACATATAGTTTTTGAAAAAAATAACTCAATATTTATTTTTAATAAATTAGCCTTTTCATAAGATTGCTGTTTTTGATATTTTTATAATAATATAACTTAACCATATATCCTAATAAGTAACTCTTATAAACATTTCTAATATAAAATAATTCTGTTATCAATATATTTCGACAGCTTCAGATATAAAACATTCGTTCTACATCACCAGAGTGTATTTAATAGAATCTCCTTTTTAACACTCAAATAACCGTAGTTTCACAATGTACATGCATCATTAAACATGGATTAAAGTTCAGTTGCTTGTAAACAGTCAACAAGAGCGTTCATTACAAAAATGTTATAATGAAAACTAAATATTGTCAGAGGAAGTTTAATCAAGTAGTGTTAATGTTATCTAGCAAAAACACACAGCTAGCTTGCCGTTTGAGTATATGTAATGTTATGTACCCACCGGAGTGAACTATAAACACATCATCTGTGTTTAGGCTATATTTACCGCTATAAACTTTGTTATAAGAAATTAAATAATATATAGCAATAAATCTTACTGTATTTGGTAATTAACCACGTTTAATGTTTTTAAATCTAAAAGTTCAAGGATTATGGTTCAAGTAAGGACATCCATTCCGTAAAGTTTAAACATTGTTATATAGTTTGAAGCACTTTACATTTAAAAATATTGTTGGAATAAAAAGTATTTGTTTTTCTTTTAATTTGTTTCAGACTAAAAAATCTGTCATAGCAATAATAATAATAATTTATTATAAAACCGATATTAAATTTGATAAATTGAGGACGCACAATTAAGTAAAACTCAATGATATCTGTTTATTTTGGAAGTACTTTTATACATTGTAGTTCATCTGCTTACAATTGCACTTGAAAAGGTATAACTGCACTCAACGAAGATATAATAGCAAATCCAAGTTAAGTAGGAATTTCGCTCCCGAATATTTTCGAACATTTATTGAACTCATTATAAAAGGTCCATACACATTTTATTTTTTATTTAGTTTACTTTAACTATAAACATGAAATATGTACAAAGTTAAATAGATTTTAATTTTACAGTTACTTGTAATTCTATAGATTTTGTGAATTGAATAATGAATACATTTAAATATAAATAAAACAAGTGGCTAGTGACATCTACTATCAGCACAGTGATTAAATTATGTCATTATGTTTGTTGAGCATCTTTACGATAATGCAGTAGGAACAGAAAATATATTTGGCTAAATATTGGATACCTAGTTTCTCTTAGTTTTTTATCAATTTAACTATCTTCTTATTTGCTGGTTCGAAAAGGTATGTACACTAGTTGGGCTGTATTGTAACATAAATGAGAAACATACAAAACAAATGTTGAAGGGCTAAAATATATAACTTGATTAGATTTTTTTAAGTAATTTGTGAAGTTGGCCTGTGACAATACAAATGTACGAGTATGTGTTGAGAAAATATATAGAAGCACTTATACCACACTACGCTACCTTACCTAATAACGCTGGATAGATGATTCATATAAAATATTTTAAGGCTAAAACAGTTGTTAAAAGTTAATAACGTCACTTGAATATTGAGTTTTTGTTTGTTCCACTTCATTTATTAAACTAACCCTGGAATCAAATAACGTAGTTGGCTAACCCTCTCTCGACGATTACCTTTTTCACAATGCAACGTTCCCAATTTTGTGTTTGCATTGTTCACTAAGCTTTTTATTATATCAAAATACAAACAATAGGATATTAGCTCTGAGGATGTATATTTATGTATATTGAAGGTTTTAAGTTTTATTGATACATTATGCAATTCCTGAAATAATTTTTTGTATGAAATGTAATCTCCACACATAAATCACTGTTGATATATGGTAACTGATAAGCATATCTTATTTTCCAACAAAGATATATAAAATGTAGGATGTTTCGATCAAGAATAACAGAGTTTTCACAAATAATATCACCATTATGTTTCCTTTCAATTGAATTACAGGACAAATAAAGATGTACTTTGTATTATTGTCATAGAAAAATACAGTAACAGACATGTTACTTCCTATATGAAACTATATACTAATACTTCGAAGAAAGTCAATTATCATACACATTTTTATTTATTGAAGAGAAACATAAATATTTGACAAGTAATTTCCCTCATAAACTTTACTTATTCCGTTTCATGACATATTTCCAGTTTTTATTATGTACCTTATCTTCAAAGAAATATTTCCATGCAAAATTAATAGGTATAGTAATAATATTATAACAGCAAATCGTAGTATTTATCAATTAATAACTTAACTTTATTTGAGCTTTTCTTTTTAAGAAAACAACAACCGAAAACGAAAAAATACCCGAATAGCCTAAAAATTAATAAAACGTTGACAAAGCACAACGTAATGCCTTCATCTAAAACTTGATAGTCATCCGTAAAGGAAGTAGGATGCTGGAAAACTACAAATTATAAAACATAGTTTATTAATAAAAATGAATGAACATATCTTAATTACTGATAATACATAAATATAAAATTTAATTAAGTTATATATACTAAAATATGAAGCCTGAACATTCTGTGAAAAAGAGACATTGATGGAACAAACAAATAATTATCTTACTTACCATTAAAACTTAAGTATTTATATGATGTTTTCCCCTAGCTTTAACATGTTAAGATGTGACGAGAATATGAAGTAGTTTTGATTTTGGTTTTATTTAGAATTTTTACTTTCATGTTATATTGTGTTCTTCCCTGAATGTACTCACGTATTGCAGTTGTATCAAATGTTTAGTGATCAGACAGCTTACTTAGTTCCTGGTATTGGCATGCAGGGCTAGTTACAACCATTGTCCCTCTGTGGCCACTAGACCACTTCATTCTGAGTAGTTTGAGGTTGCTTTGACCACACTATTGGCTTTACCAGACTCATTTAACGATGAGTTGCTAATTAAAACCTTTGGGATACCTCTTGTTAGAAAACCATTTTCCGCGGATGTATTATTTCTTAATGTAAAACAAATATATATTGGGAAGACATTCATTAAAAGGCCCAACATGACTTAAACACATAACTTTATGTACACACACACACACACACACACACACACACACACACACACACACACACACACACACACACACACACACACACACACACACACACACACACACACACACACACACACACACACACACACACACACACACACACACACACACACACACACACACACACACACACACACACACACACACACACACACACACACACACACACACACACACACACACACACACACACACACACACACACACACACACACACACACACACACACACACACACACACACACACACACACACACACACACACACGCACGCACACACACACACGCACGCACGCACACACACACACACACACACACACACTCGTAATGACCCACCCACCCACCCATACACTACAGTGGCATTGACATTGTACATGTAAGGGTGGGTGGTTTGGTCAATACCATTGTACGTGTATGGGTGGGTGGTTTGGTCAATACCATTGTACGTGTATGGGTGGGTCAATAACATTGTACGTGTAGGGGTGGGTGGGTGAGTCAGTCAGGTAAACATCATAAATAATTCAAGACTGTTGCTTATTCAAAGTTGCTGCTTTTGACTATATTACCAGGCGTTTCACGAATGTACCTTGACTTAAATTTAGATAATTGTGTTCAAACTATAAATTAATATAAAATGAATGATTGCCCCTATATTATAATAAACATCTGAGTTTTTAATTCACAAAAAATCACATACCAGCATTCCTTGCATTACCACATCCTTCTCTACACTATATAATAGACTAAGAGACTAGTATAGTGAGGGGAGACTGACTGTTTATGCGTGACACATCGCTTTAACAAATATAAAACATGCACGAATTAAAAAATTGATGCGATTTTTTTCTTTATTGTAAGATAATTTTTTCTAATATGCAAGTTTTATAGTATTGAATGGTATTTTAGTCATACGAATAAAATAATATGTAGAGTAGTATTTAAAATAATATGTTATACCTTAAAAATTCATGGATTGAGGATTGTAGTGTTGAAATTTAAAATTCGCAGGAAGGAATCTAGGGAAATACAAACTGAGTGTTTTACTATCAGATTCCTAGTTATAGTGGTCTAAATAGAGATCAGCAGAATGGAAACTGAATGTGTTAACTTGTACAACTCACAGTCTTGTAGTTGGAAACAAACCTGGCTTGAAGGTACCTAGGGAAATATAAACTGAGTGGTTTATCATCAGCTCTGCCATTATGGAGAGCTGGATAGAGAGCAGAAGAATAGGAACTGAACGTGCTGCCTTGAACAACACACAATTGTGTAGTAGGAAGACAATGTTGGTGTGAAGTTATCCTGGGTGGTACACTTTGAGTGGTTTGAGATCAGCTTCCCCGTCACAGAAGGCTGAACAGGAATGAGCATGATGGCAACTGAACGTGTTGCCTTGTACAACACACAATTGTGTAGTAGAAATACAATGTTGGTGTAAAGTTATCCTGGGTGGTACACTTTGAGTGGTTTAAGATCAGCTTCCCCATCACAGAAGGCTGAACAGGAATGAGCATGATGGCAACTGAACGTGTTGCCTTGTACAACACACAATTGTGTAGTAGGAAGACAATGTTGGTGTGAAGTTATCCTGGGTGGTACACTTTGAGTCGTTTGAGATCAGCTTCCCCGTCACAGAAGGCTGAACAGGAATGAGCATGATGGCAACTGAACGTGTTGCCTTGTACAACACACAATTGTGTAGTAGAAAGACAATGTTGGTGTGAAGTTATCCTGGGTGGTACACTTTGAGTGGTTTGAGATGAGCTTCCCCGTCACAGAAGGCTGAACAGGAATGAGCATGATGGCAACTGAACGTGTTGCCTTGTTCAACACACAATTGTGTAGTAGGAAGTCAATCTTGGTGTAAAGTTATCCTGGGTGGTACACTTTGAGTGGTTTGAGATCAGCTTCCCCGTCACAGAAGGCTGAACAGGAATGAGCATGATGGCAACTGAACGTGTTGCCTTGTACAACACACAATTGTGTCGTAGGAAGTCAATCTTGGTGAGAAGTTATCCTGGGTGGTACACTTTGAGTGGTTTGAGATCAGCTTCCCCATCACAGAAGGCTGAACAGGAATGAGCATGATGGCAACTGAACGTGTTGCCTTGTACAACACACAATTGTGTAGTAGAAATACGATGTTGGTGTAAAGTTATCCTGGGTGGTACACTTTGAGTGGTTTGAGATCAGCTTCCCCATCACAGAAGGCCGAACAGGAATGAGCATGATGGCAACTGAACGTGTAGCCTTGTACAACACACAATTGTGTCGTAGGAAGTCAATCTTGGTGTGAACTTATCCTGGGTGGTACACTTTGAGTGGTTTAAGATCAGCTTCCCCGTCACAGAAGGCTGAACAGGAATCTGCATATTGGAAACTGAACGTGTTGCCTTGTACAACACACAATTGTGTAGTAGGAAGACAATGTTGGTGTGAAGTTATCCTGGGTGGTACAATTTGAGTGGTTTGAGATCAGCTTCCCCATCACAGAAGGCCGAACAGGAATGAGCATAATGGAAACTGAACGTGTTGCCTTGTACAACACACAATTGTGTCGTAGGAAGTCAATCTTGGTGTGAATTTATCCTGGGTGGTACACTTTGAGTGGTTTGAGATCAGCTTCCCCGTCACAGAAGGCTGAACAGGAATCTGCATATTGGAAACTGAACGTGTTACCTTATACAACACACAATTGTGTAGTAGGAAGGCAATGTTGATATAAAGTTATCCAGGAAGGTACACATTGAGTGGTTTACAATCAGCTTCCCCGTCACAGAAGACTGAACAGGAATCAGCATATTGGAATCTGAACGTGTTGTCTTGTGCACCACACAATTGTGTAGTAACAAACACACATATGAAGGTATCCAGGGAAATACAAACTGAGTGGTTTACCTTCAACTTCCCCGGCACGGAGTGCTGGGTAGAGATCAGAACAATGGAAAATGAACAATTTGTATATAGTCAAGTTTAAGTTTGAACAATATTTTGTTTCATGTAAACCATATTGATAGTTTTGTAGACTTTTATTGATTAATCAACCTTTTATTTTCTTAAGGATTGTTATATTATAAACTTAAATAATTATTATATAATGCTAATAATTCTAAATAAACATTAACATTTTATTTTGCTTTAAACTTTACTTTTACTTTTAAATTGTTTAATCTCTTATTTCCATGTAAGTATGAACGTATTTACTCAACTTATGTGAAACTATCTTTTTAGGGGTTTATTATATAGGTATATTTAGAAATTTTTAATATTGTGCTGCGTGACTCAGTTTTATTAGTTGTAGTCAGCTAGCAGTGTGTTAATTAAGAATTGTTACAATAACATGTCATTATAAGCAATTAATTAAAAGAAATATAAACAAAAAATGGTAAATAAAATGACTACGCATTGACAAAAACAAGAGATTGTCTGTAGAAAAATTTTTATGTCAAATTAGTTTTAGAAAAAGCAAATATCATGAAATGTATTTACAATAGAATATTTGTTAAAGGAATTTTTTAGCTCAGCTGAACAATTCTTTTAAATCCCCTGTTTCAAGTGAATTGAGTTCGGATAAAATATAAATACTGACAGTCAACTTTTAAAAGTTTTTTTTTAATTTATAGCCAAACAAATATTTAAATAAATTGAAGATTCCATGATGTTTATTTAAATCTGTGTTACTCAACCAAAGTCCCTCTAATACCGAGTATATTATTAAACATAATTCATAGTTTATATAAACTTAATTAAAATATATGATTAATGATCAGTGGTTTACCAGTTATGACTGAAATGTTTGTAATATATAATTGCATATAAACTATTTATCCAGTTAGCTGTTCATGTAGCTTTTAAACTGTGAGGAAACTTTTTGTTTACAATATTTTACAGTTTGAACTTTTTTTATCTGAAGACGGTTTTGTAAAATAGGTCGTGATACTAGGTACTCATTAAATAAAAGTACCAGATAACTATAACATTTATTTGATTAAATGTAATGTATATAAAATACATTGAAAACCAATAATAGTTTAGTGTAGGTTGCTTGGATAAAATTATTATTTTATTCATTTTAATTACATGCTCCATGCATTACATTTCTACATAGGATATAATTAATAATATTGATACCGTTAAAATATGTTGACGCCTCTAATCATGGACGTACAGTATAGAGTTACGATTATTACATTTCAACGAAAACATGATCAAAAGTTAATCCGATCTTATCGATTCTCAAATTGTTTTCTTGGTTAGTCAAACCAATCTCCAAGTATCAGTAGGACTGACAGAAGGAGAAGTTATTAAAACTGGAACCAGCTCCTTCCATTTGTTTTTCCAGAGCAGATGGGGCTGTTCGGGATGATTTTCCAAGGTAAAAAAACTTGTGATATTGAATTAGAGACATCGAAAGTTTATTATAATGCAGACTCATTATTTTAGTAACTAAATAGATTCACATCTTATTTTCTTAATTTTGTATAACCAATGCAATTCATTAGTACCTGGATTATGGGATATTAAAGTTATATTCAATTAAGTTTTGTTAAATATGTATTAATAAAGCAAATAATTGATCTAATATCCAATATCGTCCTTTTTTTTCTTTAATCTAGTTAACCATCAACAAAGTACGTTGTATTTTAAACCGACAGTAAATCTATACATATCAAGATTATAATCGATATATGCATAACAAGTTGTTTTAGATGTAATACACTCGTACTATATTTTTAATTATGATACTCTAAAAAAGTTTGATGGTAATATTAAATTATAGAGTAGGCATATTATTTTCAATAGAAAAACTATACATTTATATTGTTTATTATTCAGTAAAGAAAATCCACTAAATATTTGAAATCAGTAACAGTGAATTTGAATTAAAAATATAATGTAACATGTACTCTGAGCTGTTAGATCTACGTAACTTATTAGTAGTAAAGTGTAGAATAACTGATCTAAAGGAGTTCATCAACTTAAAGGGCCTTTATAAAGAAATGATTTCGTATCGAACAATATCAAACATCGTAAGACTAAACAGTTATAACATATAAAAATAAATTAATGTTATTTATTGCTCGAACTGGGCAGAAAAATATTTTGTTTGTTTTACTTTTAAGTTAGCTATGGAGTATTTATTTAGGGAAGAGAGCATCGATAAAAGTTTATTTCTTAAGCCACACAAACTTTCTACATAAAATATATTTAATAATGTTCAACGACTTTCATGTGAATAAAAATTTAAAACAAGTTACGATTCTTATTCAATTATATAAATGGCCAGTTAATAAAACTTTTAAATTAACCCAATTATTTTATAAGACATTTTCATAATATTTGACTAACCATTCCGTAAGTAATTTATAAACATCTCATACACAAACTAGCAAAAATAAAAATAATATATTTAATTTGTATCTTTGTTTATTTATTATATATACTTCCTTAATTTATTCTTATTTTGAGATATTACTACCAACATCAACACTGAAAATTACCTTAAGTACTCATTACGTGAAATGTCCTATTTCCAAATGCTTTGCACATTTTGTAAGAGTAATCTTAGACGACTCATCTCACACAATGTCACAATAAACAACATATTAAACAAACTGATAGCAAACGGAACCATCACTATAGACCTAATTATCAATAACCCAATCGGTGATTATGAAACCCATCGCAGCTTGGTCCGTAAATACGACGCATACAAATGTGTCTCTATTGAAAAAAATGGCCCGGATCTCTATTTATTTGACAAGACACACATTTCTGACATTTATAACTCGTTAATCCTTGTAACTTACCTCAATGGGGTTTGTATAGTTGATGTAATCAAGAACTAGGTCTTTCGAAAAAGAGAAAATTAAACCTAATAAACGTAATTACAGAATTGAGAATATATTTTACTTACCTTTTTTCACATAGTATGCTCGTACTTCCTTAAAACATATTTAAGTTTTACAACTCTATCAATTTCCAGTCCAGTTTCTTAAATAAATGCCTTAAGAAAAATAAATTTTTTACAGTATTATATGTATAGCTGTGCCGTGGCACGTTTTTGCAATCTTCTATCAGATAGCCTCTCATATAAAGTATTATAATGGGTAAAGATCTAATGGTAATACTTATGTTATGAAATAATACGAAATAAATAAAGTGTCATTTAAAATATATGACTAAGTTAATTATAATATGTAATATGTAATTGTAGTTGGCTGTTTTAATGTAATATCAAAGGGTGTCTAATGATTTATGAAAGGAAGGCCAATTCCAAATCATTTTTCCAATAATAGCATATTTTAAGATAATTTCACACATAGATATATTGTTGAATTACGTGTTTTACATTGTCTTACTGTTGTATAACGCTACGTAAATGCTATATGTCACAGTCAACCCCACGTATGGCGTGAGTCGATGACGTCATGTGATCGATGGTGTGACAATAGAGCATCACACGATTTGAATCTATTATTACTGTAATTGGATAGTTCCATCTATTCAAATCACAGTGTAACGGTAACAATCCAAGCTACACCTCCTCTGATATGTTTAGTATCTAGGTTTTTTGGAAAATGTTTTTTACTATTTTATGAAAGATAATATTTCATTCAGAAACTAACCCTCTATGTCTAGAACTAGCATATATAATATATATTTTACTGACCTACTGTACGTGTTACCCTAAATACTAAGTATTAAACGAGTTATTTTAGTCATTGATATTATAATGGTTTAATATGTATCATTGACATAGCTATTATGGTAACGTTCAATGCTTGTTATTTACATTATCGTGCCTTGAACCGAAATGTAATTAGGTGTGGCATTGGACAACAGATTACTAATGCTGCAGTTCAAAGGATGCTGTAAACCATGCTAATACTGATTTAACAGGCTACTCGATGAAAGGTTAGTATAACTACACCAGCTGACCCGGAAAAACCACAAAGACCCTTGCTGTCGGGGAAACCTACAAGAGGTCTGATAAAGGAGTCTTGTTAATTTTATCTAAAGTAAAAAAGGTGCTGTTTTTAGACTTTTGTAATAAAGTACAGACACTTCAGACCTTACAAACATTACAAAAAATGTTTACTTGTTCAATAAAACTGTATATATTTTTTTAAAAATAACAATTTAATAAGTTTCACACGAAAAGAATATTATTATGATAATATCTTGTCAACTAGTAAAAACCGTAGTAGAAACTTAGTTCACTAACATCATTACTAATATTTAGCTTATACAACTGTTAAGAGAAAATAATAATTTTGGTATTTCAGTTAAATAAATAAGTAAATTATATCAAAAAAGTAAGCAGTAATTAATATCACATATAGTTATGTATTCACATAAGTAAGCAGTAAGTAATATCACATATAGTTATGTATTCACATAAGTAAGCAGTAAGTAATATCACATATAGTTATGTATTCACATAAGTAAACAGTAAGTAATATCACATATAGTTATGTATTCACATAAGTAAGCAGTAAGTAATATCACATATAGTTATGCATTCTTGCTTTTTCAATCACTTTGCTGAACACTAAAGCAGTCTCTACTATATTGAATATCTAATATGATTGTAGACCTGGATTGTAATCTGGATTTAAACCCTGTAAAATCTTAAATGTTATGATTTATTAAGCTCGAACTGATTTATTAATAGTTTTAAGCAAGACGTTTCATTCATTATAAGTTGCATTTATATACATATTTAAAGTAAATATCGTTTAAATATTTAGTTTAGTTAATATTATTTCATTGCAATACTATCCTGCATATTTTTTTCAAGTTGTTCAATATAATTATTTTATTCATTTAATAATTTTATTTAATTAAAATGTATTAACTATAGTTCAAATTCAATTCATAACTATTATTTTTCATAAACTTTAAATATATTTCAAATTTGATATTGAAAAAAATAAAAGGGAATAATTGTATATGTAGTATAGACTGAACTATGTTTCAATAAATACACACTTCTTACATTTTTAATAATATATTTCATAAGACCAAATAATCATAAATGTAAAATAAAATTAAAGTATAATATAGCATTACAATGTAACCAGAATGAAAATACATGGTTGAGATATATATATACATGTTTCTGTTTATTATAATTTTCTTATCTGTGTGGTCAAAAAAGAGTTTAACATTCAACACATTGTGATCAGATCTTCTGTACTCTTCTGGTTATTTTAAGATGAAAATATTAATTGTTTATAAATTTGTTCAGAGGAAACCAGTTCTAATTCAGTTTTAAATATTTTAGAGTAATCAATATTTAATAACTGATTATAATATAATAAATCTAAGTTGAGAACCAATAACTGTTATAAAGGTTCATAGTAAATATACTACCACTACACTGTGATATTTACTGTACAAAGTGTCATAAATATACATTATAATAGAATAGAAATAATAACTAATAGAACTGCTAAAAAATTAACATAATAATCCTAATTTAGTTCTTGATGAAATGTTACATTTTTATAATATAAAACTAGTTTTATCTGCATAATTTACATGGTACTGTCTGTTTAATTATGATAAATATATTGTACTTCTATCGTACGTTATTTTTATTTTTATCTGTAGGATAGATTCTTTCATCTTTTCTGGGCAGTTTTTCTAAACTGATTATTGAAAAAGGCAAAGTAATGCACTCCTATAAATAAATACTTGAAAACAAAGATAATTAATAAGTGATTCATACAATACAATGTTTGTTTGTTTGTATACGTCGTGTGGAACTACAGCTGTGATGACGTCATTCGGGTTGTTATCACTCACAGCTGGCTGACCAATGACACTGTTCCTGACAGGGGATTGTATTTGTATGGCAGACCAGTATAGTTCACATGAAATTGCCCGGCACCTTATTATTATTATATTTACTAATCATATCCGAACTGATTCACTTGAACTTGTGTGTTACGAAAACTTTAGCAATGGCAAAAATCAAATAAAATTGAATATTTAATTATGTTTTTTACAATTAGATCGTGTCGAATAATAACAAAGTTTCTAGATACCATTTTCCTGATATGAAGTATCCAGTATGTGTTATGTTATGAGCAGTGAAAAATTAAATGTTTTGCCATTATGTATAAAACAACGTTTAAGATAACATACCTATGGTTATTCCCGCTTAAAAAAATATAGGCAACTGTTTTTCTATCCAATTGTTTTTCTACTTTCAGCTCATATGTATAAAAGTAAACAGTTAGTGTATTTTATGTAAAACTCCGGAATGTAATCCACAGGGTATGTAAGTGGTTCTTAGACACTGGTCAGAAGTTGACTTATTTATCTTTAGGCAATATCTAAATGGTAAGTTTATCTTTCTATTGAGACCCACCCCCCCCCAAACTGGATAGCGTGCCAACTGGGGGATGGCTCAAAACAGGTCAAGCGATGGGATCACGGATGGCAGTTGGAGGGTCAAATTAAAACTCGGCAGCTGAGCAAACTAATTTATTTCCAAGTCTAAAATGCCAAACTGGCAGGCGGAAGGCCACAATATAAATAGGCAGAGGGCCACAATCTCAATTCGCACTTAAATAAATAACAAGAAACACTAAAATTAACAAGATAATGACAAAAGCTACAAAAACAACGAACGCTACAAATACCAAAATTAACAATTACAGCTACATGGCCTATCTGCAGCCTAGCCTGAGACATCCAAAACGTAAGAAATTAAAGACCAAATTAAAGTGAAAATTTATAAAAGTTTTGGTAACCCCAATTAACCCGGCAATTTAGCCCACATCCCATGATTCCACTGAGGCCAGGGAGTAAGCCGGAATCCCTGGGCGGCTCCGAATAGGAAGTTAAGTAAAAGAACCATAATCCCCTTTTGGTGAAAGTTTAAAAATTAAACAATTTAAAAAAATATATAACACGGTTCCGTTCTAGTAAAAAGTCCCTTCAAGACATCCAGAATACAACTAACAAAAAAAAATATAAATAGCAATCACTAGGCCTAAACATATAAATAAATAACATAACTTAACCATAGGGACCTAACAAATATAAAACCTAAAAAATCTAACAACAAATAAAACTAACTAAATAAATAAAAATAAATATTAACATGTTTTTTTCTTTTCTTTTTTCTTAAATTTGAGATATCTATATCAATGTCCCCATGACTGTTTCATAGAATCACTGTTCAAGTTTTAGGCCTAGGCCACATTAAATATTTCCAAAAACATTTTTTTTCTTCTTTTTTTTATATTTCACTTAGTATCAACCCCCAGCTCAGCCGCCGGGAAAACAAGATGGAACGCACTGACCTGAGGACAGAAGACTCCTACCCAAGGATGTAGGTGGGGCCGCAGAATCGTAAATAGCCTCTATACATGGTCCTCAGGCCAGGCTGGCAGTGTAGATGGTCGACCATCCCCGGACGGCAGGCTGAGGGAGAACGTCCCACTCAAGGATCCTGGAGTTTAAGGAGTCTCTAGCCGGACATGTTTAGAAGATCGGCCGCAGAGAAACCAGTAGAATGACGGCCAACCTGACAGACAAGAGCTGGAACACGGAACGAACGAGTCCGAGCCAACGGCCACCAAAGTAAGCGAATCGCCGGGCACGGCGAACTCAGGCAGCCCGGCAGATCACGACGAAAGTAACGAAATGTACCGGTCAAACGACCCGGTACACTATACACTTTAATTACATTTTCTTCAGCATTACACTGTAATTTATTTTCATTAGATTTGCTTATAACGTTTAATACAGTAGAAATGAAATGTGTAAACTAGGCTTATATCTTGTTTTCGAAGTATATTAGCTGAGTTCCTTTGAAGGTGCGAGAATTTCTATAAAAGCTAATTTTCTGTTGTTTTTTCTTAATATAAATAAATTATATCATTACAACGTAACCAAAATGAAAATACATGGTTGAGATCTATAAATATTTCTGTTAATTGTCATTTTCTTATTTGTGTGGTCAAAAAAGGGATTAAAATTTAATCACTTCCCTTCAACTGTCACAAAATGTTACTAACCAAATAATACGATTTATTTTGTATCGAGAACACCAATACTCTATTTCTTTCATATGTCAGTTATTCCTCGATGCAAACTTTTTTTGGCACATAACAAGTATCGCAACTTCTAGAATAGAAAAATGCTCAAATACGGACAAGGCCCTCATTGCCATTCACGCGTTTGGAATTTTATGTTTGTAAAACTGGGGTAAAACCTTCATGGTAGCACCGGGTGTCGAACTCGTGCCGGCTACTTGAAATGGTACATCTTCGAACACTCGGGTACAGCATCTATTATATAGCAAAAAATTACATGTACAATTAATTAAAATTATAATTTCGAAATATTGCAATAAATTGCATATAGTGTTTCTAAAATAAAACACAAGGATTGGTTAGTGACTATACAATATTTTTATTTTATAAATTTTGCTACAACAATTGTTGTGATGTCAACAACAATAACTACGACTGTTGTTGTTAACACAATACAATCGTAGTCATGCCAACAAGAAACAACCGTCCAAATTGAGTGGTGGTTTTCAGTTCAGAAGCCATTAATATGAACATATAGAGGAGGTAAAAAAAATCATTTTACATACAACACGTTTTTCTTCAAAATTATAAATATCCTTAGAAAAGAATTTTACTGTGCTTAAAACGATAATTCACTGACAAAAATACTTTTTTGCCTTTTTAATGTAATTTAATAAAAAAATATTTAAATTGTTAAAATATTTTCTAATCTACTCGCTTTGGAAACCTAAATGTACAATTGTTGTATCCCAATAAATAACGCATGGTCTCACATAAATAAATATCGTATAATTTTTAGTAAAATGAAAATAGAAACAATAAAATGTATCATAATGAGAAGTGTAGTTATTAGAAGTTTAAGTGTAGTTCAACAAAACTAACTCAATTATAGTGGTACAATTTGCAAAAGTAACCTCATCTTAGTAAATAGCTTCAGGATTTACAATCAGGTTTGCAATTTACAACAAATTAACATCAAAATCAACTAAGATATCTTATTGAATCCTCGATACAAAACAACGAACTTCTGATGAACACCTGCATAGTGAGTCCTTAAGGGCTAATGGCATCGGTTATATATTTACATGTTCTGCCTTTGAAGGAGACAAGCATGTCTACCAGTTCTTCCATGTATGCCAGAGTAATGTTTGGTGTTAAGCTATGAGTTATTAGAGTAAAGTAAAATATTTAGCAGCATCGAACATTTGAAACCTCGATTTTTCTTATTTAAACATTTTATATCTAATTCCAAAATAGAAAATATTTGGACATACTTTCTGCCATTATTCCTTATATTTAAGTATGCAGTGAAATATTTTAGATTTACAATCTATATAAACCATTTTATATTCTTTTCGTTTCAATGAATGTAACTTTAATGCGTTTTGGTGCATAAAAACGCAGCTCACACAAGATGCCTTTAATTTCCAACTATTAATCAAGTATTACAAAAACTACCTGTTTTTAGTAAATATGCTGGACCGAAGGTTTAAAGATCGGCTTTTTTGTATAGTTGTCTGTCCAACAGATTGACAATCAATATTAGAAGAAGGGTACATTAATCAGTTCTGGAGAATATTGGATCAACTTAAAATGTAATGTGTTTTATATAGGCCGTACTGTACATAAAGGATGAAAAAACCAGATTACTCACCCTGAAATCTAAGAGGCCAGAGATCAAATGTAGCAAAAAACAAATTTGTAAACAGAGCTTAATTTCGTAATTGTTAATGTTCTCAAAGTTTTTCGTTAGGGTAGGCTTATGATTTCATGGGAATAATAACTTATACAAATGGTCCGGTTAATTTTAATTCTGAGATACATTTTCAAAACATATTTTTAGCAAATAAGAAAGTAAGGCCAACAAACAATAGTGAAAGATCAATCATACTTTTACTGTAATTATTTTGGCAATAACAACTGTTATTTGGCCATTAAAAGTGTAAGTAATATCTAGTTTATTCAAAAGTAGTATATTTGAACACCAGTCTTATCCCAACGTGAGTCCCTACATAGTAAACGTGGTTTAAAAATATCTTTTATATTTCGTTTTCATACTAAAATTAATTAATATTGTGTGACGTATCCTTAATTTATATTTCCAATTAAGTCGTCACTAGTGGCGAAGTGCTGTAACCCTGCTAGTTGGGGTCGAAGTGTTGAGATTATAGGGGATGTTCTATGCTCAGTATTCTTATTACTGACATGGTGTCCGCTCAGTGGTCGCCATTGACGTGGACACTACTAGATAATTCTGGAGTGTCTATGTTGAGTGGTAGTCAAGATTCAGATCTTGTGTGGGAAAGAACTGAGCGTTAGGTTTGTCAGTTTCCTGAAAATCATTCCAAACCTGCGTGGTTCGGATTCCATGACAATATGTAGGTCCCTCAGTTGCCCCGGCTAGTAGGTTATTAATAAATAGTTTCTTATTTTTAGCAACAGTTGACCTTAGCTAGTCTCAATGAATACACCCCTTTATCTACACTCATCACACTCATTTGTCTCTTATATTCGCCCATATATCTACGATCGGCGTTTTAATATTGAACTATATATACTAAATAAGAATATGTTTGATAGATTATATAAACTGTTATAAGATATTTTAACACATACAAAACGCATCATACGTCTTCTGACTCTGACAAAATTTCATATAAGTTAGTAGGTTGATGATTATAATTAACAAAAAGTAATATTGAAGCGTGAAAAAATTGCTTAAAAAACAAGAGCAATTTTAAAAACCATCAGCTAAATGACTTGGAAGTTACAAGGACACTTACATTACAAAACGTTGATTCGGTAGAAGTGGAAAAGTTTGAATCCTGCAAGATCTTTGGCTGATTCAACAACAGTTGTATATCGTGTCAGCGGATTACTTTGTTTTTGTAACGTTACAAAGGGAATTGGATTTCGATAGATCTACCAAATACTTTAATGTTATCCTTTGTTGTTAACTTTAAGAGTTTAATTAAAACAACAAATTTTCAAGAAGTGAAGTCTTAATGACAATAAATAACGTGTTTGCACTAATTTTGAAACTGTAAAGGAAGGAAATTTAGTGGACTGAGTGGTGGCCAGGACATATTTTTAAAGGATCTGTATATATTTGTAATTTGATGATATAGGGGTGAATATGTAATTGCAGTGGATTTTTTTTCAAGTGGGTAGGAAGGAGATTTGATGGACTGAGTGGTTGTCAGAAAGAAGTTTAATCGGAGGTGGGTAGATGTCTATGGGTTAGGTATGAACATTCAGTCTTAGGTATGTTGGCTTTGGATGTCGTTTGCATGGTATGTGGACGGAGGGGTGTGAGGGGGTTTGCATGAAGTTTGTTAGGGGGGGGAGGTATGTGTCAGAATATGTGTCAAATAAAATAATGTTTGACACATATTCTGCCAGTTTTCTGTCAGAAGACGACAAAAGTATTGGTAATGGGTGCGTTGCTAAAATTAATGATGTGAAACGAAGTTATTCTCTTGAAGTAAACTGTATCGAGTTTAGTTCATTATAATCAAGTAATATATCTTTACTACATGAGTATTGCTATGTTTTAAGTATGACAACAAAAGCATGTATTTGCTATGCCTTAAAAATTCATATCATAATTGAAGTACCTAAATACGTCAAGTTATTATGTTAAATACAGTTAGTTTAGGTACGCCTTGATTAATTTATACTAAGTTTACCACTTCAAAATTTATTCATTTCACAATCAAAAATTTTGGTGTTCATGATAAAGTTTATTTGCTACAATAATGCTTTTATTATGTTCTTCTTATCATAGAAATCTTATTTAACTGGATGTACAAATAAATAATCTAAGCTAAACATATTTAATTACACTAATCTCTTTATTATTACTAGTTGATATTAGTTACTGATAAAAATTAAATGCACACAAAATTTAATAGACAGTAACGTAGTACGATTTCGTACCTTAAACGTATTTTCATACTATACAGTGTATATTATATAAAATTTTTATGTTGAAGTATACATGAACACAATATTTAACATATAGGAAGTAAACTTAATAAAAAGAATATAATTAATTATAAAGGTTTACAGTAAACGTATCTTATTATTAAACAAATTTCTTTAATATATACTTTATTAAATTTATTCGGCATATTATTTAATGTAATGAAAACATAATAACTACTATCGTTAGCAAAATTTTGTGGTATTAGTAAAATCTACCAGATATCCTAACTTGCTGTTAGGGAATTTCTCCACCAGTCCTCAAACATTCTTACTGAGTACAATGACATTATTACCTCTACCACAAGAAACCACTATTTACTGTAAATATTCATTGTAAATTAAGTAAATATCATCAATTTATCTATTTTTTTTGTGAGCCTTATTTAATGGTCCTTCTATCATAAACACGTCAAACAACTAGGACTAGCCCAATCTGATCAGTGTTTGGATATTTTAGCAGCACCACTTATTTATTTAAAGTGTTACAACACATTTAGTTTAAAACGTGTAATTGATTATTTATTCTTTTAATGGCACCCACCAGTATACAATAATTATGATAATATGACAAAAGAGTTGGATAAAAATAGAATATGACAATAGAATAATAAAATTGAATAAAAAGAACAATATAATACAAAAGTAGAATAATAGGGATAATATAAACTGAAAACTTGAAATTATTGATCCTATTGCAGTTTATTTTTAGTTGACTGATACTATCAGAGAAAAGGTCGACAATTTCATGAACCCCATCACCAAATCTATGAATGCGTATGATGGGACCAAAGTAACTATAGTTGTTCGAGTTTTGGCTTATCGCAAATATATTTCTAGATTTAGTTCTTCCAAGAACTGAAAAGGATATACGTTGGAAATGTTCTGGAGAATTAATAATACCATTGATAATTTTATGCAGGAAAAGAAGATCGGACATCCTTCTTCTAGAGGCAAGTGTAGAAAGTAGAATCTCCTGCTCAAATGTCGGTACAGAGACGTCTCGAAAAGGCACGCCTCTACGGAATCCCTGGAGCCTGCAGAACTTATTTTGTAGACACTGAAAAATATGAGATTCATAGTTAGGAGACCAGACCAAGGTAAAATATTCCAGTTGAGGCCGAACTAAGGTCGTGTACAGTAGTACCATGGTTTTATCCCTAAAGATTCGTTTAGAGATTCTAAAAATTAAGCCTAACATCTGATTGGTCTTTACACTCAAAATGCTAATATATGCAGTGGGTCCTCTGTTGATATCAATGGTTAAGCTATAGTTAAATAGAACTAGATTCTTTATGTGGCAGAAGGTGATAGCTAACTATTTACTTGTGTTAATTGTCATACAATAATTATCATCACACCAGACAGCCACCATATTGAGATCCTGTTGACTCTACATCTTCATAACTGGATATCTCCAAGAAAAGTTTAAGAACATCAGCGAAGAGTAAATAATAATCACACAGCAGACCACTAGTGATGTCATTAATAAATATATTGAAGAGGATAGGGCCCAGCTTTGAGCCCTGTGGGACTCCCGATATAGGAATGAATTCATCTGATAAACAATTTCCTAGTTTAAACTTCAGTGATCGACCGTCCAAATAGATCTGAAACCACTTCAGTGAAGCACCGCTAAGGCCGTCCCCCTTCAGCTTAGAGATCTAGGTATAGTGACTGTTCTTGTCGAAGGCCTTAGAGAGACCTAGATAGATAATGTCAACTTGATGACTACGATTGTAGTCAGTGTAGACAACCAGATTGGTTTTTGCGGAGTTTCCTTTACAAAATCCATGTTGATGTGGGATAATAATTTTCCTAAGATCGTTGAAAATCATATCAAGGACCAGACCCTTAATCACATTCGCAATAGCAAATTGAATAATGATTGGTCTAAAGTCAATGACATCAGCAGAGTTATACGACTTTGGAACCGGAACAAAATAACTGGTCTTCAGTATTGTGGGAAAAAAACCATATTACTTATAATAAACATCCACTCGCTTAAAAAACTTTATTTTATTTGTTATTATATGAAAAAATAAGCATTTCCCTTATTTTAATTTAGACTCATACCATGCCACTCAAAAGAAGAGTGGCAATAATTCTTCTTCTTCTTCTTATTATTATTATTAAATTGCTTAGTAATTATTATTTAGTGTATGTTTTATCAATGACTCCCTAACCAATCAGTCAAACTTATTGAATGAAAAGATAGATTCAGTAATGGCCTCCCCTAATTAATATAAAAAACATAGGTTTCGTAGAAATATTAGGTATAGTTAGTCAAAATAATTATGTTTAGGATATTTTCCGTTAATTCCCTACCACTACCCTTTTTGTTTCCGTTAGTTCAATACCGCTTGATAAATACGAGTATTATATCGCTCTAAAACTGTTCCCCAATAATTTTTACGTCCAATGTGGCATTCCCTATCCGCTAGGGGAGCGCATACGGCGGTAAGTCAATCATTGGATTTACCAGTTTGTGATCAAATTTAGTAGCCACCTAATCTAAACTCACCTGTCCTAACCTAACCGTAATTGTGATAAAAAAAGTAGTTGTAGTGAATTACGGAAAAGGTTCTTTATTTGTGTTATAAATATCTTTATTTTTTATAAAGTTGGGGTAAACAAATTTTGTTGCTTATTATATATTAATTAAACATTAGATTTTCTATGTATCCTATTTCAATATATTAAAAAAAAAAAATAATTTCTTATTTATAAATTTGTTTCGCAAATAATAATAAAAACTGGGTACTTCCTACAAAACTGATCTGCATTGAACTTGATACATACAAATTACACCCCCATACAACAGGTTTCCTATAATCCGATGCAAGAGCTCGGTTGTTGGGGAACATATGAACATAAATAAAATACATAAAGCTAAAGTAATAAAAACATTGAAAAACGGTAAATCACCGGGACTGGATGGCATCCATACAGTGATGTTAAAGAGTATTTCCCCTGCGATATTGGATGTTTTGTCTTTTCTAGTTAATTTAAGTTTTACTACTGGGATTTTTCCAACAAAGCTAAAAAATGCAGTGGTAATACCAATTTACAAGAGTGGATCGACTAGTTTATCTTCAAATTTCAGGCCTATATCTTTGATTTCTACGTTCGCAAAGGTATATGAAAAAATCATGAAGGAAAAAATGTTAAAATATTTAAACAAAATAAATTTTTTCTCTGAAAACCAGTTTGGATTTAGATTGGGTTTGGTTACGGAGCAAGCATTGTATACATTTATGGATAAGATTAATGCAGGAATGAATAATGGTAGTTGTGTAAGTGGATTATTTATTGATATCAAAAAAGCCTTTGATACGGTAAATCATGATATATTACTGAAAAAGCTATATAATTGTGGTTTTAGAGGTGTAACCCAAAATTGGTTTAGAAGTTATTTGAATAAGAGACAGCAATGTGTAAATATAAATGGTAAACTTAGTCAAATGGGTGAAATATCCTGTGGAGTCCCACAGGGATCAGTGTTGGGGGCAATTCTTTTTCTAATTTTTATAAATGACGTGTAATGGTAAATTCAGGGGGAACGTTACAGCTTTTGCTGATGACACCGCCCTAAGTTATATTGAGCCTGATTGGGAAACAGTTTGTTCCAATATGAATGAGGATTCAAATTTACTCAATTGGTGGTTTTTAAATAATAAATTGGTATTGAGTATAGAAAAGACAATGTACATAAATTTTTCACTAAGGAAGAGCATTCAATTCGAAGGGGATATCTACTACAAATGCATGGAGTGTTTAGTTAACTCAATAGCCTTTTGCAATCAATGTTCCAAGATTCGGCAGACTTTAAATACTAAATACTTGGGGATAATTTTAGATAGTGAATTAAACTGGAAAGCGCAAATCATAAGATTGAAAAGTAAGATTACTACTAGTATCCGTTTGTTTTATTTTTTGAAGGATGTTTGTCCCTTAGTAGTGCTAAGATCTCTTTATTTTGCGCTGATTAATAGTAGGCTAGAATATGGGATAATATGCTGGGGAGGAACTTACAATACAAACTTAAAACCGCTTGTTACCTTACAGAAAATGTTTGTTAGAGTAATTATGAAGAAGAATAAATTTGAACCGTCCTCCCCATGTTTTGTGCTTTTAAAGATTTTACCCATAGGGACTCTTTTTATATATAAGGTCCTAAAAGTATATTACAATAATGGTAGCCTCTTGAATAATGATAAACCTTATAGGATTAGATTAAGAAATGCTAATTTGAGTTCTGTACCTAAACCAAATTTAACGTTCTATACACGAACATTTAATTTTATAGCACCACGTATATATAATAAATTACCATATAGTATCAAAATTGAAAGCAATGTTCATAAGTTTTTAAAATACTTACGTGAATGGCTATTGTCGCAACAAAACATCGGGGAAATGTTGCAAATTATAAGTTAGCAATCTATTGTATTGTTTGTTTCTTGTCATGTAAATTTTTTTGTTTCGTTTTGTGTTTGATAGTATTGCATATATCTATGTTAGAAATAGTTTAATTTGCAGAAACGTTTAATAAAAATTTATTTAGTTTTAAACATGGGTAAAAGCACACTTTTAAAGATAATTTCTAAGTAGTCCAATTCAGTGTACACAAAGTAAACTATTCTGCTTTTGAGCTCTATATACCAAATATATTTTTATTTTTGAATGAAGGACCCCCCAAACAGACTTTATCAGTCTTAGGGGCCCTATTATTTTTCTCTCTTATGTAAATTATAAGCAGTAAAAGTTTAGATATTTTGGTCAGCCTGGATAGGAATAAAATAAAAAAAAATTAAAAAGTATAACTGTGTATTTATTTGTTTGGTTTTTTACTATACATACTATTGTTGGATAGGTATAAAAAAAAAAAAATGTACAACTGTGTTTATTTATTACTGTTTGTTTATTTATTACTATACATACTATTTTGTTATAAGTTTAATACATCAGTTAAATGTTATTTGAATGTAACAAAAATTCCTCTAATTGAGAGAAAAATAAAGAATTTATTATTTATTATTATTAAATATGAACATTTAATTTTTTTAACACAATTATACATTAAATTAATACTACTGTACATACGCTTCCAACCATTAACCTTGGTAAAATGATGATAATATTTTTACATAAATAAATTTTTGGTATTTTATACGTTGATTGTACACACTCCACGAAGTAGTGTGACCTCTCTGCATCCAGGTCCCATCTTATGATACTATTATGTCAGTTGTTGCATGAGTTTCAGTATCTTATGTTTTTTCTGTTTACCTCACTATTGACTTCCTCAGTTGCTTCATGTAATAAGCTGGTAACTGTGCTGGTCTGCTATACTCTCTGTGAATGGTGGTGGCTTATTCATAAAGCTACTGAGGTCCTGTCAAAGACTATTGATGACTATGTTAGTCCTCGTGCTATTTATTGGTCAGTGATCTACACAGATTCATCTCCTATTCATTTTACAATCAATAACGTTACTGGTAGTAAAGTAGCCCCAATTTTCAGATTGTATAATTCACATTGTAAAGCCTAAACTTTAAATGCTTATTTCAGCCAACATTTAATTTCCGTTACAAAACTCATGTATTGAACATGTTTGTTACACTTAAAATGTGATCCCATATCGATCAATCTAAAATCAACAGGATAGTGTGAAATGTCTTTGTACTTAGGTTTAGAGTTAGGCTAGCCTTAGGTCATATTGGGATACCTATGTATTAAATATATATGTACTGTGTCTGAACATATATCAATATAATAGAAAAAAATGTTCCCTTTTAGATCTGTAAATACCTCTACATTTAGCAATTTCACTTATATATAAGTGTTATTTTACAAAAATAAGGAACAAACAGTAAGAACATCAACAACACATATGAAAAATGCAGGATTAATTAATGAAAAAAAACAAAAGAATAAATAAGAAATTACACTAAAAAAGTCAAAAGTAATAAAGGTATAATCTTGTTTTATAAAAAAATATTACAAGTTACAATACAAGTAATATGACGCACTTTAGGTGGAAATGCCTTGTTATCAGTTATATATTTCTAATGTAACGCAATTAAAAATATGTACAATTTGTTTAAAATTGCACCAAAGTATAATCAAAAGTTAAACAAGCAAGTTAAACAATTCATAAAATTAGTTTTAAAATTTAAAAGTTTTTTTAAAGAGACCTTCAGTTACTAAGCTCCTTTTGTTAATTTAAAAACGTATAATAAATAATTAGTTTTAAAATACAGGATTACATTTCGAACTAGAATACAATCACTACATATATTTATCATAAAACACCCTCACTGAAAATTTTATTTACGAAATAACCTACACTTAATATAATGAAAAAAACACCTGAGATTTTCAGAAAATACTACAGTGACAATGGATGCTGACGCTTTTAAACAAAGTGTAAATATTTTCCACTGAAAGTGCTTTCTTGTTTATTTCAAAAGGTTTCTTTCAAAGAAATATAAGAAAACGAGTTATCCAAGACGATTATTTTTAAATCTTCCTTTTATTTCTTTGTTATCAAACTGGATAATTTCAAGAGGAAATTCATTTAACTACAAATACAAACCTAATAACTAAATTTCATTTCAAACTTTTCCAATAGAATTACAAAAACAAAACCCATACACACGGTAACGATGTGCGAATAAGATGATGTTTATTAAAAGTTCATTATTGTTTTATAGGTAAACACTTTAACTTTGAATAATATTTTTAACATTTTTATATTTTCCAATAAAATGATTTATTCTGTGAGGCCTTTCACCTACAATGTATGCATTATCAGACTTCAACAAAATTCAAATTTTTTAATAAAATATTTTATTGGAATATATGATAATTTTTCAAATTATTTACAATTTTCAATAAATAACGCAAAGAGGAAATGAACTTTAACTTTGGTTAAAACAACGGTAAAATTAATTATAGACTGGAGACTGAATAAATCTTAATTTAGATTTATTTCTAATGAATCACGATTCACTTGTATTTTAATAACTGCGCCTTTAGAAAATAATGACTAGGTATAAATAATTTACAAATAAAACCGTTAAAATTAAATACTAATAAGATTAATTATCACAGAAACCGTACTATTGAAAATAAGATCATAATTTATTTTTTGAATTACATAAAACTTTGTGCGCTCATGTTTAGATGGAGCTTAAATAATTGCTGAGAGTATATGTATATAAAAACTGATTATAGTTATAATATCACTAAATAATTTATCGTTTTATACAGATTATGAATTTAATATAAAATGTTGAATCAAATATTTATTAAATTCTGTTCCAAAGAAGCATTTGCAAAATTGTGCGTTAAATTTGTTAAAATTTTAAATAGTTTTTAGCATACTTTTAGTCAAAATTTAAACGTCAAGCTATATATTTTATCAGGAAATTCTTATTCCTGTATATATTTTCTTGTATCTCTATCCCTATTAAAACATAAAAAATAAATACCCTCAGTTTAAGATAATTTTTAAGAAAGTCACAGCTTGAAAATTGAAACTTAATCCGAAGTACATTCCTAAATCCGTACATAAAAGTAACATCGTTATGCTAAATAGATCAAATTCATTGTCAATATAAAATATCCTTGATATTACAACACTTGAAACTGGTGTTTATAAGAAAAAAATCAAAAAGCTATTAACATCTTTGTTAAACTATGTAATATAATGTTTTGGCAATTGTTGTGACTTTTAACTTGCTTTCCTGTAATTTAATAGTTCTCCACTTCTGATACAATTTATAATCTACATCAAGATAATTATATCACTCTTCAATTTCATGATTCAAGCACCAAGTAAAAAAGGAATATTATAACGTTATCCAGATTTTTATAATGGATGTTGGGCTTAGCGGAATTGATTAAACCGTTTAAACAACACATTATTGACGCCATCCATTGTACACCACTTGCTCGCTCTTGGTAACTTCGATAATCTTTATTGACAGTTGTTTTACAAAATTGCAGCTCATAATGACATGTTATGTTAATTTTGTAAAGGGTTATTACAAAATTATCTTAATATTATTAATGTTATGTTATGTAATGAGAAAATTACCAATTTATGAAAGTAAACAATTTCTTAATGTACGTAATTCAATTAAAAATATATAAGTATACATAAAAATGAAACAAACTAATGACTAACGTATACACAAAAGGGGCATTTAAAAATATTACTAAGGGAGAGAAACATTAATGTAACACAAATAAACATGATATTGGGTTATCTTATGAGACACACGCGTTTTGAATAAGAAGAAATGAACAATTTTAAGAATAATGTTGTTTTGTTAAGCTATATTTTATTAAATTTCTGTTTATTAATTAGCACATTAAAAATGTATGGCAAATAATTGGTTAAGGACGTTGTAAATAATTCAATATTAAGAAAAAACAGGTTAAGGATAAAAATAACCTGCTAAATAACCCCTGAATTTAATAAAATCACAACATTACATCCTACTGTCTTTTTTCATATAATTCGCTCTAATTATGTAACTATAGGTCTTATAATAAATTTTACTTAGGGAATAAATTTTGTCCAATGTTCATTAAGTATTCTGTTCTATTATTGGAACCGAGATAAAGTTTGACAAACTTTGAATTGTGTTAAATTAACTTGATCAATTACACAAGTCAATAACAGCTGTTCGTATTACAAAACTTTTGTTCGACAATATTTATCTCTTAGTTATAGTAACTTAGAGTAAGTGAACTTTCAACTGCACAATAATAGTCATTAATTCATAAATGAAAATATTTAATGTATTATTTATTAATATAGATCATGTCAAATCACCGCTTTCTTCAACTTATAGTGATTTTTACAAGTTGTAAAATGAATGGTGATTTATTTTATAATAATATACTTAATTTAACTATAAACAGTAAACTAAGTAGTTTACTGTAATAAGTAATGTAATATAATTGTAATAAGTATTACAATATAATAGGACAAAATAATTATTTATATCCATTAAAAAAGCAATGTTAAAACTCTAATTAATATATAACTAAATGTCAAAGATGGAACTTACAAAGATTATGATATAGGCCACTTTTAAATTAACTAGAATTTATAACAATAAATATGAAGTGTCTAATAAAGGTATACTTGCTACAAAAATGCCTCGTTTAATGAAGTTTTTAAATATTTTTGTAAATCGTTTTATTCAAAAGTATAAGTAACAAGCGAAATGGAATGGAGGAACAACTGCACAGAAAATTGCACGAGAAAAATATATAAAGTGGTAATACCAGAAACATAGAAAACACTACAGACATAGAAGAAAATTGAGAACCATTCAATTAAAAAAAAAAAAATTAAATAGAGGAGTGAAGTGTAAAGAAAGCGAAAGTAAGGGCAATGCTGATGGTTGTCAGGAAGTGGAGTGATAGAATGAGTAATTACGAAATGATAAGTGAACGAATAATAACTGCTTAGTTCAAGACACAACGGGTCAAAATGACGGTAATGGGAATATACGTTCCTGAAGAAGGGAAGTGTGAGTACATTGAGGACTTCTATGACAATCTGCAGAAGGTCCTAGAGAAAAATAGTCAAGACCAGATCATAAAAGCAGGTGATTTCAACGCTCGTACTGGAAACCAGCGGGTTGAACAAATATTAGGAACGTACAAAGAAGATTGCCTGACCAAGAATGGTAGGGAACTATTAAAATTTGCAAGATACAAATTATATTACTAACAGTTTTTTTTTACAGAAACGAGATATCCACAAAGAAAATTACAGTGCTTGAAAAGTCAGCCCATAGTTGACTATGTGTTAATAAATAAAAAAACCGAGGTTAATGGTGAAAGATGTGATGGTATACAGGGGAAGTGATGTTGGAACGGATCAGTAATTGCTTGTTGCACAGCTAGTGTTGTTGTAACTTGGGAGAAATAAAATGACAGTTTAAACGTAAGAAGAAAAAGTGTTTGACTTATCTGCTTGAAAACGAGGGAAAAAGACTGTATAAGAATCGATTAAATAAATACATTGAGCACTGGGTAACAAGCGATGATATTGAAACTTAATGAAAAAAAAAAACATTATAACAGCAATGCAAACTGCAGCAAGAGAAGCGCTGGAGGAGTAAAATAACTATGGAATAGGAAGAAAAATTAGAATACGGACTGAGGAGGTGAGAGAAGCAATACAGAGAAAACAGGAAGCCTACCTTAAATAATTACAGAACCTATCAAATGAAAATAAAGGAATGTATAGACAAAAACCATCACACGACAAGCCCAAAAAGACTCCTGGAATAATTTTATTAGCCAAGTGGAGAACGATGTACATGGGAGGCAATTGATGGCCTATAAAGTAATAAAGTATCTTAGTCAGTACTGCAGTGAACCGATAATGGTGGACGCGGTAGATACATCAGTGGATAGAACATTACAGGACCCTGTGGAGTCATGAGGTGGTAGAATAAAGAAGAGGGAAAGAAAGAGGTAAAGGGAACAGATGTGGAGATGATTGATTATAAAGAGCTGAAGATGGCAATAAGTGATTTAAAAAATCGGTACAGAAGGACTCAATGCAGAATTGTTTAACAGTGGAGGAACCTTACTGGAATTAATATTGTCACACTTGTACAACCTGAGCTGGACAAAGAGGACGATCCCGGATTTAAGAAAAGTAGCCGATGTAGTTTATATTTTCAAAACAGGTTGAAAAACTAACTGTGACAATTACAAAGATATTCGTATACTGAACACTGGCTACTAGATCTACACGAGATTATTAAATAGAAGACTTTAGGTTATTGTTGAAAGCATAATCTCGGAGATTCAAAATGGCTTTAGAACCGGAAATTCTTGTAAAAACAACGTATTTACAATTCAGAAAATCATAAAAAAAGGAGGGAGTACAACCTAGAGACACGTACAGTCTTTGTGGGCTACACTAAAGTCTTCGATTCCATAGCAAGAAGAAAAATGTGGACATTTATGAAAAGAAGTTGTATCCTTTATCATATAATCTGATCAGTTAAACGCCTCTATGATGATTAAAATATTATGATAAAAACTCCTAACAAAGTTTCAGAGGAAGAGACAGTAAACAAAGGATTAAGACAAGGGTGTAGCTTCTTCCCGACGCTCTTTAATATACATAGGATTCAAAAAGTCTTGAACACCGTTAATATTTTACTATATAATAATAATAAACACATAATAGTGAAACCTTAGGACACTGTAGTTACTGAAGTTTTGGTCGATATAACTGTCCATTTTCGCGTTGGGGGACGTCCTGTGGAGGAAATCTTAAACGTTATAAATCTAAGTATAGGTCGAGTTATACCTCATTTTGAAGATAATTTTTAAGGAATCACGTTGCCGCAAACTCGACTGAAAAAGGAATATTAGTTTAGAAATAGTAGCCTCTCAAAGTTCCAATGAGGCCAAACTTTTAGAGGCTGTTTCCAAACAAATATACCTTTTTCAGTCAGGGTTGTGGCAATGTGTTCCTCTAACAACGGCCTTTAAAATGAAGAATAACTAGATCTACAATGACACATAAGTATTTCAGATTTCTTCCACAGGACGTCCCCCAAAAGCGAAAAAACACATTTAAAATGACCTAAAAGTCAGTGACTACAGGGAAGACATAATACTAGAGTTTAATTGTTGTGCGTTAATTAATAAAATAAATATTAAGGGGGTTCCAGACTTTTTAAAACTCGGTATATATTAATGAAGTCAAAAGTCTCTGGATAAATGATGTGGCGAGAGGAATAGAATTAGCATCGGATTGTAACGTAAATACATTGCTGTTTGCTGACGACCAAATAGTCATAGACACCACGGAGGACGACCTACTGATAGTTACAGACTTGAATGACTGTGGATTCGTCCAGCGTACAGCGATGCGTTACATGTAGTATCTAAAATATCGAAGGCGTTTTTGTGTTTATTACGAGAACTAATATATGTGACCTAATGAATTTATGTAGTACACATTTAAATTAAACACAAACTAGCATTTTACAGTTTTGTATATTTTATAAACGAATAAAACATTTTATTTCGAAGTAAAATAAAGCACTTTATGTGTATTTCAACTGTAAACCCTTGTTGTATATTTATATGGAACTGAAATGTTTCCGTAATGTTCCTTGATAAACACAGTAAGTTATTTGTAAGTAATATTATAAAATTAAATTTTTATGCTAATATGACGTGTTATTTACATAGTAGACTATGGAGTTTTTTCTCGACATGATATAATAATATCGATATAAAAATGTTTAGGAGAAAATAAGTATTAAAGTTGTACAAGGTTGATTTTCACAAAATTAATTAAATAACAATCATTGATTTGTTAAACAATTTATTAATTTAAAATTGTTGCTATCTGTAAAAAATTAAAAATTGCCTTATATAGAGAATATTTAACAACGGTATCATTATCATGCGACACAATTCGGCCTGTAGAGCACCAGCGAACCAGCGTTATGTGTTCATTTAAGTCTATAACTATCAGTACAAATCTCCCTATTCCAGTTGTAAAAAACGTGTAAAGAATATGGACTTCACATATCAACAAATAAAACTAAAATATTAGCTTTTAAGGGAAAGTGGCTATTATTTTAGTTTCAATACTACTTTCCTATTATTATTTAAACTAATAATAGGAAAGTAATAATTCTTTCCTATTATTGAGTGATCATAAGAAACTATTATCACTTTTAGATAATAGTTTCCTATTATCTAAAAACGGTGATTTAAATTATACATTGATTTTTATAATTCTAAAAAATATTTTTTGACAATATTACAGCTTCAAATAAACGATTATCCAAGAATACAGGTCAGTTTTCAAACGTATAGTATGTAAAATACTTGAGATATAGTATTTGCCGAACTAAAATAAATGTAAAATAAACAGTACATATTTAAGTCTAATTGGAAAATAAATATGTACGAAAGAACTAGTAAACAGTAAATAAATAGTTTTACGTTTTACATATATTTATTTTCTTTAATTATATATATATCTTATAAATCTTAAATATTAAATTTTTTTGTAAACACGTAACACCTATGAAGATGGCATAAATGGCGAAACCGGTCGTGTTAATTTAATAAAAAACTTTTTAAGGCTGCTCAGTTATTATTTTTTACTATAACATTATTATAAATAGCAGCCCTAGGAATTACAACTTATCTACTATATATATATATAATGATGTTGCACAAAAACATTTCAGCAAATGCAATATATTTGGTTTTATTTTCTAAATGTAATAAAAAAGAGAACGCTTTTAGTAATTTTAGACAACGATATTAAATCAGCAAGCGTTCAGTTCATTATTTGCTTTGGTTCCTTTGTTGCTGGATATAAATTGAATTTCTTTTCATTGGCTTTGTTTGTTTATCTGATTGCAAATTAACTGTACTATAAGAGATATACTCGTCATTATAATATTAAACTAAGGATTCATATTTTATTGGAAAATGCCTTAAGGCCAACTAGTTAGGTGATATGGACATTTTTCGTAAATTAAATACCACTACTTTTTTCTTTTACTTCACTTCCACTACTTTTTTTTATCGTAATTACCGTTAGGTTATGTAAGGTTAGATTAGGTGGATACTAAAGTTGATCACAATTTGGTAAATCCAACGATTGACTTACCGCTGAATGCGCTCTCCGTGTGTAAGTTCTTGTAAAGCGATAAAGCCAGTGACTGGATTCCCTGCGGATAAGGGATACCACAGTGGACGTAAACATGATTGGGGGACAGTTTTTAGAGCAATAGAATATTTATCAAGTGGTAGTGACATAACGGAAAAGATCCAGTTTTATAAGCTACTTGACTTATAACAATTATTATTAAATTAACTGTTGTATCATTAAATATTTATTTGTTGAAAGTAAATAAAAGTGTTGTAGGCTTGATAATAACTAAGCGACTAATGAATTCTTTCTTTTAAATTCATTTTATTGAGGTTCTAAAGTTGTTAAATTTATATTTATTTTTTATTGGGTTGGTATATCTAGGCCTACACTAGTGCTTGTAGGGTCGGTAGCGTAGTTGGTTCAATCCCAGCTTCATATGCTAAAGGTTCTCAGTTCGATCCCAATCAGAGTCATAATACATTTTTAGAAGGATCAGCTGATAACCACCGGCTGTTCATTTGTCATTGGGCTATTAATTAATAACACTTTCTAAGGAATAGTCGGCCTTAGTTTCTAATGTTTCTAACAATGACTACATTCACTCATCTACACTCATCATACTCATTCGAAATCCATATTCGCCCATATATTGATGATCGGAGTCTTATGAATAAATAAATAAATACTGTTATCGCATAATAGTGCGGTGTATCAATGTGGGAAAAACTCTGTAAAATATGAGACAGTTCCCACTGACGTTAGTTTACATTTAAAAGATATTCTGCGATTATCTTTAAGGGTCAGACAAACCTCAGACACAGATAAAGCAAGGCCACGTCATGTTCTGCCAATTTCGCGTATAACATTAGCCAGGTCTGACCTTTTGAAATCCTAATATACCTTGCTGGGTGGTTTTAATAATCCAAAAAGTATCTCCTAATCTATAATCGACACCATCATTAGTGAAATGTAACGTACATGTTGTCGTGTATACCTTGCATTTAAAGCAAACACGAAGAAACTTCACTTTTAATCATTGTTACGTGGTCCCTGTCTTTGAGATTGTTTTCCTGTGAAAACACACACACACACACACACACACACACACACACACACACACACACACACACACACACACACACACACACACATATATATATTTTTTTAAAGAGCTGACTGGTTGAAAATTAATTCTACAGTTCAGGAATCCACAATGTGCTATGACCAGGGGCCGAGACATCCGCACATTTGACACAAGAGACAAATGTACAAATGTACAGGACAAGGGCTTACGAGCAATTGCCTCACAATCAGGGGTTCGTTTCATCAACAAGTGCATTTTAAAAGTTCCCCGACGCCCATTGCGTTAAAAACTCGTTTGAAATACTTTTTAGCGCAAACGCTTCAGAAAGCGTTTTACCATGCTGACGAGTTCATAACATACGTCTGGGTGACCGCACAATCAGAAGAATGACAACTGGTGCTGGAAGTGATTAAATTGGCAGAATTAATATGGTGTGAGTGGTAATACTGTATGTTTGACTGGAGGTTCTATGTGGCGTAATTGTTGAAACGAACATAGAACCTCCACTTACATTTTCACAAAAAGTATTTTAGTTTACATAAAGTAGACAGTTAATTTATTGGGTTAGGTTAGTTTTGTACAGTTTTACATGTGTTTTTTGTGAAATAAAGATAATTTTGAATTGAATTGAATTGTAGTTATTGATGATTGCTATACACACTACAATGTTCTGGCAATAACTAAATTCTTTTGATTTATCTTTTATGAATAATTTATAGTTTGTGAAATCTGATTAATTATCAGTGGTACGTTTGGAATACCGTTTTATTTACATTTATATCAATACATTATTCCGGTGGAATGTTATACACAATATTTTAACAAATTTATGTACACCATTCTCCAGACATGTACTTATTCAACCAATGAACACGAGTGCATGCACATGTTTAACATTGCCCTTTTATGACAGGAATAACAATCGAGTAATATTCAACTTGTTGTAGAATATTACTCGTATGTCCGTGGGAGTTTTTAGTTATTCTTAACTATTTTTATAGACACAATCCATATCCTAAAAAGTCTTAATATACAAGGGATGTACAAGACATCTCAGTACAACTAACTGTTGTCATTGTGAGATATAACAAAACGCATAAATGAATCAATGTTAAATAATAAATACCGATTCCCCCCTCAAATGATCAATAGATAAATACAACTCTTAAACTGATGTAATAATTTAATGGAATAAAATAGATAATAACTATTCCATCATTAACAACATTTTATTGAATTATTATTTATATATAAATTAGCCGGAATGATTCCTAATCATGGTAACCTGAACTAAACCTGTTCTACAAAAATCTACGTAGACACTTAGATAATCCATTTCCTTACAAACATTTTTTTCGGTTTTATTTACATCTTGGAATTTTAATCGATTTTCTATAAAGGTAAAAAGTAGTTTATAGCCTGGTAAAATGTTCTCAACAAATATAAGTGTTTGAACCATCAACTTTGTCAAATTATTTTTAATCGTACTGTGGAAGAAATTCTAAAATACCTAAGTCCTTAATTAAGGTAGATAATTAATATCCCGATTTCAGTTCGGAAATGCCTTTGTTAACATTCAACATAAAAATGAGAAATTTTAGGACAGTACAACTTGACATAAAATGTTATTTTTGAACAGTGTAAGCGAGTAATTTAAAGAAAAAACTAAATGACACGAGTGAGGTTTTACAAACGTAGCGTCCTGGGGGTTTTCCATTTTTTTCTTTTTTTCATGTTGATTTAAAGTTATTAGGATTGGATTACTCTTGGGTATAACTAAAAATTTCCTATTTAGGCTTATTTTTATAATTTTAGATTTTACGTTAGTTTGATGCAATCAAAAGCTGATCAGAAAATATTAATTTTCAGATAAACTAAATGGTTATAAACCATGTATTGGTCAATATTGATCTTCAATCAAGACTTACTTACATATATTATTGGAAGCTCAAACAAGTAATGCATTTATCCTTAAAAGCATTGAGTGATTGCAGCAAATATTCAACGTTTTGTATTCCGAATGTTGTCACAATTTATATCTCTAGCTTAGCTATCACGGGGTTATGTATGGAATGTTCAGTTTTAATTTAGTAATGCTGCTGGCGAAGCTGACCAAACATTGTGATTTACAGAAATATGGCTTAACCTAGTTCTCTTGGAAAGTGTATGTACTTTGTGTGTGGACTTTTAAACATGATTAGTTAATGGTTTTACATATCAGCTGTAGTTGGATACATTATTCCAATTAAGTTTATCGATTCGTTGTTAAAACACAACTATAAACCTTTGTTAATATTAAATGTTAATGAACTACCATTATAAGTAGGCCTAACATTAAAAAAATATATGTATATTTAAGATATTGTTCAAAATATAATAGATTATATATGCCTATACAAACATTTAATTATTCATACAAAAAAGTCTGGAGAATAGTATAAATTGATTTATTTGTATGTCTTTTGCTAAACTTTCAACATTAATGTATAGCTAGAACACAGCATTTGTAAAGCATAACATATCAGAATCATTATGACATAAAAAAAGTATATAAGTATAAAAACGCATATTTCGTGGTTAAGTGACTACCATGGAAGCTTATCCATAAAGAGTGCTGTTTTTTATCGTCCAATATTAGAATGTTATTGATATTACTCATATTATGTGATAAAATGCATGAAAATAATATAATTTAAACTTTCATTGAACAAAGGTTTTAGGTAGTTTATTAAAACTTTCATTAATTTCGATATGTTCATTTGGATGGGCTAACATTCAAAAGACACTAAGCAACCATCATAAAACACCAGTTGAAACAAATAGAACCCATTACTGATGTATGAAATCATTGAACGAAAAATGTTCCATGTATGAGTGTTGTATAGAAACGTAATATACATTACCCGAGGAACGATTCAATATTCTACATTTTACAACGTCTATCATATGAGTGACGATTGTTTAATACTTTTTTAACAGTAGTACAGCCTAGCAAATAAGAGATTATATTTTTAATATTTATTTTTAATGTAAACGAGATAGATGAAACCATTTGAGTACCCCTTTTTCTTTTACAAAAAACTTGTACTGCCGTAATTAGTTTGGCCACAAGAATTAATATGATCTGTGAACAGCAATCAGTTTATTAACTTGATCAAGTACACTCACTTTTTGTCGTTGGAACTATTTATAATTTATGTATAATGGAACTACCCTAACGTATTTCGTCTATAACTTCATTATTACCAATTTCTTTTAATGGTGCCTTATTACATATCGATGTTACACTAACCGAGCTTCTATAACGATACATTATCTTCTGTCAAACTTCCAATGGTTATTTTAATGGTATCAAAGTAAG
Organism: Stictocephala bisonia; assembly: GCA_035578905.1. Taxonomy (NCBI): domain Eukaryota; kingdom Metazoa; phylum Arthropoda; class Insecta; order Hemiptera; family Membracidae; genus Stictocephala; species Stictocephala bisonia. The sequence continues at coordinate 552,648 of JAQJVL010000197.1, forward strand.
ATTCATGTTAAAATATTGTCTAATTTTTATCTTATCCTTTTAAATTTTCATTACTTCTATAAATTATTATTTAAAATTTTCTAAATTCGTTGGACTATGAATAAATATGCCACAACATCTTGAAATGAACCTCAACATTTATCTCTATGTTTTATAATTAGTAATTGAAGTGTATATTTAAAATAATTGTAATAATAATTAATAATTATGTTGTAAAATGGTTAGTAATATAGTTTTTCAGTGGTGTTGTATTATTGACAGTAAGAAACATATGTATCAATTTACACGAAGTCAATAAACAAAAAGCACTTGAATAATTATTGTTAATAATGATTTTGTTTTAGCAACAAATTATAGCTGCCATCTTATTTTACATTTTAATAGACAAATCAGCTAATAAATTAAGTCAAAATTGTTTTAATTTTTGTATACTCTGGGAGATGTTGTAATTAACTGTTACGTGTGATGAGTGCCATTATTTGTCTATTCATTAATGAGTTGTAATTTCACAATGATAAGTGGCTGCACAGCTTTCAACTTATTACTATAATATTAACTGATTAATGACACTTACAAAATATAACATTGTGTAAATTATTTATATACATTATTAACATCTATTTGGTTACCAGATATATGGTGTCTGACAACTTTACAAAAGCAAATTTATAAAATAATTTCTTTAAGAAATATAATTAAGTTTTTAAAATTTTTTTAATTAATATGTTCAAGTATTAATACAAAAAACAAAGAATAACTATTAATATACTGATACAAAAGGATCAAACTGTTTTAAAACTACAAATAGTATATTTTAAATAATTTTCAAGAAAATCTGTTCAGAGGTTCATTCAACAACAGGAATAAACATTCTGTTTATTTCCACGAACAACTGAATCAAAGAATCAAGTGTAGGAGTAAATAGAACCTGACATCTTTCTTTTCACTATGATTTAAACGGAATTTGCGATTTTCCTTGTTCAAAATAATTTCGTCACTAACCAAACACAATTTGTTTAGTTATTTTATTTATTTTTGGTGTAATAATTATAAATTACATGGGATACAATAGGTAAATGCACGATAATTAGTCGAAAAATGAAAATATAAAAAATATTGGTATTGTTTTTATATTTATTGACGTTAAACTAATGATTATGTCAAGCAACAATTGTGTTTATCTTCCAAAGATTGCATTGGATTAGCTTTTTATAAATATAATTGTATTAATTTCCCAAGTACTATTTACTCATGAAGACACGTCTATATTGCCAGAATATATTGAAAATAGATCCTCTATAGCCAACTTCGAACTCTAGTATAATATTTAGATCAATTTGAGTGAATGTAAGATAAATAAGAAACAAACAATAAGATATTATAAAACCACTTTATTACATATTTTAAGTTACTAGTATATGTGTATGAAATGGGACGAATCTCCATTTTAGAGGGTAACATATTATTTCAGTGGTAATTTACACATTAACGAGTTTTTAAAGAATATTGGCTGGATTAAAACTTCAATTTAATCAATAAAATTATTATTTATAATTATTATTTAGTTAGGTTATAGCTTGGAGTGGTGGACATATGGACTTAGCCGATTGAGTTCATGTGCATTGTTACATATTGAGCATTAAATAAAATGCATTATACATCGAGTCTGATTCCTATAAATTGTGATTTTACAATGTTGTAACATTTTCGTTAGTATGTTAAATATATAAAATTTTACACAAGTTAAACTTAATGTAATTTTTATAGTAAATGTCCCAAATTTCGTACAAACCCTATTCGTTGGAGGGGAATGTGACCACAAGATATTTTAAAACCTACGTTTGCCAGTATATCTATGTTATTCCACCAATCGTTATCTCAATGATTTTGTATCAGTCTAGTTAATACACAAAGCAACATTTAAAATAAAAACAACATTTTAAGCTAGAATGATCTTCGTACAAATTGGTATGACATTTTATCAGATCAATAAAATTCAGTTGCACTTGTTTAATAATCCACAATATTTGTTCAGATAATTTGTCGAACGATTATATTTACATAGATAATCGTAAAGAGGTGATTAAAACATTATCATAGAAATTTCAGTAATCATTATTATTAATCATTTTATGAAACTAGTTCAAATCATGTTGTTAGTATTGAATTAGCCCATATGCAATTAATTGTACTATTAGTAATAAATAAAATGCGTTTACGCTCTAGGATTACATGAGTTTATATGCAACTGTAGCGTAGTATTAAAACAACTACTCACAAATCCTAGTTTTACACAAACTAACATGCAACTTATAAACTATTAGTATTATTGCAGATTCATTTGAATCTTCGTAGTGCATAAGTTTATAGGTAATATTGAGGTAGTATTGAAACAAATACTGAGAAATCGTAATATTAAACGATTAGATACAAAATTATAATATTAGATTCAAGAAATAGTTTAGATTGTTTTTACTCTACGAGCTCATATAAAATTGTAGCGTTAGTATTGAACAAACAATTTAAGTCTGAACTTAGGTAATGTGAAACATTATGAGTACTTCTATAGCGTACTGAAGTTAGAGGTTTAAGTCTGTGACGTGTGTGACTCATGCGATCAAAGTGGCATTACCTCTAGCACACTATCCAAACTATCTATGGCATCTAAATAAACATGGTAACTGGATTTAGGAACACAGTTTCATCTAAAAACAAAAAAAATTTCTGTACACTCATAAATATGTTGTTTAGTAACATATAAGTATAGTTATTAACGATTCTGTATAGAATATATTATTCATGAATGTCTGTTAAAATGTTATATTTCAATATTATGTCTTAGTTTAAAATAATAATAGAGTAAAATATGTTATTTTATTCATTATTCATGTCTAAGACGCCGATCGTAGATATATGGGCAGTGAATGAGTGTGATGAGTGTAGATGAACTAGTGTAGTCATTGTTACTATTGAGTTCGACTTAGCTCAGAAAGGATTATTTATTAATAGCCCAATAACCAGGGCAACTATGGGACCTACAGCTTTACGTGGAATCCGAACCCCGTAGTGTTGGTCTGATTTTTACCTAACTGACAAGTTTGACTCTCAGTTCTCTACCCTACACAACATCCGAACCTTGACTATCATTCAACAAGGACACTCCAGACTTCTCTATAGTGTCTATATTGATGACAACCAATGAGCGGACGCCGTGTCGGTATTAAGAGAACCGAGCATGGAACCTATCGCCTACAATCTCCCAAACACTTAGTTCCCAAGTAGCTGAGTTACAGCGCCACCAGTGCCGACACTGTAAATGTGTAACTATATTTATATAAATAAGTAATCCTTAAGTATTGTAAACCCAGAAATTTCTTGAAGTAGTAAATCCAACTATTAAAACACCTTAAGTATAACAAAAATCCTGTTATAATAAAATCTGTTATGTCCAGATAAAGTCGTCTACTTCCTGTTGATTAATTAAAAAAATATCTTTATTGACACAATTTATGTTGTATTGAAATACCTTTTATTTGTGGTATGCACATTGATCCTATAAGACAAAAAGTTTTCATATCGGACTATCACTCTCCATTAGACAATTATCGTTCTATCTTGTCTGTTAGCACAAAGATATTGAGGTATTTTGGGTTTTTTCTTAAAGATATTTTACAAGCACACATTCCGTAAATTATTTAATCGAACTAAAAAATCCTGAAGTTTCTAAGCCAGTCACAAGATAGTTAGTAACTTGAAGTAGTACCGTATATCCAACTATAACAACATACTAATTATAACAAACATAGTAACACCTGTTATGTTTGAAGTCGTTTATCTATTGTTCCTTTCTCTAAAACCATCTTTATCGAGACAATTTACAAGACATTGGTGTTAATAAACGATATATAATATGCGTTGTTTAAAATATATCTAAATCAGCCAATACAGTAGAAACCTAACATTAAATAAATGAAATCATTGACACACACGCACACGTGCGCGTGCACACGCATGGGTTGAAATAGTCATAATTTAAGATAAAAAATTAACTTTTTTGTAAAGATATAAATTATTTCAATTTTACGAAATAAAAACTTTAAATAAATCACAGGCAGTAGAAAACAATTAAACTATGCTTTTGAATTTTTCTGTTTTACCCTTAATTTTTAAATTCTGCAAGCATATTTTTGTTTCAGTTGATTAAATGAAGGTAGTAAGAAAAGTAATGATTAATTTAAATGCACATGGTACGTTACACAGATACACATCTCTGTGACTTCAATGTGAAATACGAAAAACTTATAGTTGTTCAGGTAGTTTACACAGATATACATATCTGTGACTTCATTGCGAAATACGAAAAACTTATAGTTGGTCAGTTACTTTACACAGATACACATCTCTGTGACTTCAATGTGAAATACGAAAAATTTATAGTTGTTCAGGTAGTTTACACAGATACACATCTCTGTGACTTCATTGTGAAGTACAAGAAACTTATAGTTGTTCAGGTAGTTTACACAGATACACATCTCTGTGACTTCAATGTGAAATACGAAAAACTTATAGATGTTCAGGTAGTTTACACAGATACACATCTCTGTGACTTTATTGTGAAGTACAAGAAACTTATAGTTGTTCAGGTAGTTTATACAGATACACATCTCTGTGACTTCATTGTAAAATACGAAAAACTTATAGTTGTTCAGATAGTTTACACAGATACAAATCTCTTTGACTTCATTGTGAAATACGAAAAACTTATAGTTGTTTAGGTAGTTTACACAGATACACATCTCTGTGACTTCATTGTGAAATACAAGAAACTTATAGTTGTTCAGGTAGTTTACACAGATACACATCACTGTGACTTCAATGTGAAATACGATAAACTTATAGTTGTTCAGGTAGTTTACACAGATACACATCTCTGACTTCATTGTGAAATACGAAAAACTTATAGTTGTTCAGGTAGTTTACACAGATACACATCTCTGTGACTTCATTGTGAAATACGAAAAACTTATAGTAGTTCAGGTAGTTTACAGAGATACACATCTCTGTGACTTCATTGTGAAATTCGACAAACTTATAGTTGTTCAGGTAGTTTACACAGATACACATCTCTGAGACTTCAATGTGAAATACGACAAACTTATAGTTGTTGAGGTAGTTTTCAGCATTTTCAATCTCAGATCTCACTAAAATATAAGTTATACAATTTTCACAACTGATACTCGGCAATATCGATTTATAAATATTTATTGTGATGGATATAGTGACCTTAGCCTCTTTTGAAATAACCTAACTCTCATTGCTTACATAGTTATTCTAACATTAATAATTTTACTAACCAATAAAAGTGCCAGATGTATAATGTTATGTATTGATAAAAATATATGTAAATAAGTACTATCTAAATGTAATTTTGGTTAGTGTATTATGATGGGATATTTATACTTCTTGGTTAAAGAAAATAATTTGAAGAACGTTTACTACTAAGTAACAATTATTCATTTTAAATGAACGATAATTTTTAAATTTAGTTTTTCCTAACGAAACATTGTTTCACCGCAGTTTAGTTCAACAATGTTGCGTGCATTTATTTGAAGTAATTTTTTGTAACATTTTGCAAGTAATGACTAAACCTTGCTAACGTAATCTAATTATTAATTAATTAAAATTGTGTAGAAATAAATATTATTATATAAGTTGAATTTATGAACTCTTTTGATATTTTACAGTTCCTATACTAAGTATAAAAAAATTAAACATTATTATATTTTTCCGGTATAAGTATATTATTTCATCAAAATACACATTACACAGAAGTATGGAAACTTTTCAAACCTTCTTAATTTGCCAGCTATCAGTAAACAGTCTAGTCGCATAATATAAGCATAAGAAACAACTAAGAACAGAACAGATAAGCTACACTGATCATGAAATAGGTGTCTTTGTTCCTAGAAGGAAAGGTAACGATACAGATACATATAAATTAATTAACGTAGAAATTAAGTGTAAACAGCTGTCTCAGTTGTTAATTAAGTTTATTAAAGGTAATACACTTTAAATAAATATTATGAAACGAGTTATTGAAATAGAATTGAAACTAAACGCTTAATATTTCCATTTTCAATACATTAATTAGGTAACTGTATCATAACACTTGTCAGTTACAGGTATATGATTACTGTATATAGTCGGTAGTCGTTTGTTTAATACAATATTAGGACCTATTCCATTAATCTACTACCACTATCTTTTTATCGCAATTATGGTTAAGTTAGGTTAGGTGGCTACTAAATTTGATCACAAACTGGTAAATCCAAAGACTTACCGCCGAATGCCCTCTCTGAGTGCAAGTTTGTGGATTGTGATAAGATGAGGCCAGCGATATCGGGTTCCTAGAGGATAAGGAATACCACAGTGGACGTAAAAGATATTGGGGAAAACTTTTTAACGCGATAGAATATTTATCAAACAGTGGTGAATTAACGGAAACAAAAAAAAAGTAGTGGTAGTAAAATAATGTAAAAGAAACGAAAATTATTATTTATCGACTAGTAGCATATTTATGAAACTAAATCTTTGTCTAAATGTACGTATAAAAAAAGGAAAATCCTTAATGTAATGCACAGAAATAAGTAAATGAAAAATATCCAATATACAAATTAAATTCTAAAAACAGCTTTGTGATCTACATAAATACTACGGGTGTATTTTATCTGACTTCGCGTGAGACAGGTATTTTATAAATGGCTGCACCGTTAAATGGAGCTCCCTTTGATGTTAGCGGCAAATGACTATTAATGAATTACGTATTGCATATTAGTTAACAGCTGTTTGAAATATCTTTTTTACTAATAGAGAATGCTTTCAAACATCTGCAATTCTAAACAAACCATTACACGATATAAATCCCACCACTTTGTATAACAGGAATTTAATACAGATCAGTTAAAATGAATAATGTAATGGATGAGTAATTAATAATTGTTTATTTCTATCTATATATTTACTGGACTGACTAATCAAGTTAAAAACGTAATTGAATAACTCTGTTTTAATTGAAAAATGGATGTATGGCTGATTAGAGCTTCAAGTTATATCCGTATTGTTGGGTAAAATTAACAATTAAAATGCATTTACATATAACATAAGTATTTTTATAATAATGTGTCATGTATTTTAATTAGTTCAATTACCATGCTCAGGATGAAAACGCTAATGATTTAAAGAAAACACACGATGATAGTTCTGTTTACACGAAAGAAATGAAGTTAATATTGCTTGTTTTTACCAGCATTCAAAGGTTTTATGCAAACATACAGAAAAATAAAACATATCATTAAATAACTGTTTCAAAATTTGAAATACTATATAAAAGTAACACATCAAATAGGGATATAACAAAAATTATACATATTGTAGCCTTATTTAAAGCTACTATTTATTTTTGATATGTTGAACAACTTAAATGAGAGATTAAAATGAAAGTTCTTCAATGATAAAAACCTTCTTATAAATAACTTAAACAAATAAACTGGATTCTTCTTAAAATAATAATAAAAACGAAAATAAAAAATCTCTTCTTTTATTGACTCAATGGAACATAAATAAATTAAAAACAACTCTTCCAAAATAATAAATTAAATATCTTCAGACCAGAACCTTTTTTATTAATTTAACTCGTTTCAATAAATTTCTTTAAACTATTAAATCAAAAATTTCAAAACCCAAAATTGCTTTAAAATTGTTTAAATATTGTTTAAATTGCCTTAAATTCTTTAAAATTGTAAATTATTTAAATTGATTAGATTATTAAAATTTTCTTTAAATTGCAAATTGCCTTAAAAATTCTTTTAATTGAAATTGCCTTAAAATTTTTTTAAAATTGCCTCCGGGAGATGTAGCTGTCCTGGAGGTTTAAATCCAACAGTGACCACAACAAAGCTCGACCGGCATACACCCACTCACTCACACGCGAACAAGATAATTGCCGTACCGGTAAAAGAACACCGAACGGTTAAGTCACCGAGTAGAACAAACGTGGTCACTCACTGAAAGATATCGTCAAACTCCCGGAACGCTCGCAACCCTTCCACCAACGGACTTACCCCCTCTTGACTCTAAAAGCTAAACCAACAAATTAGAACCCTCTAATCCAGGACAACTGAACAGGTAAGGCTCACCAAACATGTTGCCTTCAGAAAACATGTCGCATGAAATTGACAGAAAATTAACAAACGTGAAAATACTGGTTATTTAGCTAATTTATATGGGAAAAAACTATTTTTTTATTTGAAAGGGGAAGATTCTGAATTTTTCTCAAAACTTGGAGAATTTATATCGAAAACTTTTGGTAAGTGAACCAAACTCCTAAACATCTCACTTCTTACAAAATTTAACATTTTCTAAATACAATCTTCTAATTTAATTATAATGAAAAAATTAACAATTGTTACAATATAATGAAAAGGGATTGTGCAGACCTTAATTATCACATAGTTTTCAAACATATAAATATAAACCAGCATACCAAAGAAAAAACCTATATTTTGTATAAAGCTTTACTTTTTTATAAGGTACTGATAATAATACTATTCATTCAAATATAGTACAGTTAAATGGAGAGTTAAGAGGACGCCTTTAACTAAACTCAAGTGTTCCCAGAGGTAAAGTTTAAGTGCTTCGGTGAGCTATTGAAATGTTAATCGCTTGCTAAGTGTAAGATTATATAGGAGATATTTGCGCTCACCTTAAACCGTTTTCATTATCATCAATGATAGAGTGGTGCAATGTTCCGAAATAATGATTGGCATCATCTTGTATATGATTGAAATATATTATTAACTATCCCTACATATTTAGGTGTGATTAGTTACAAATGTTGATAACACACTACTCTCTGCAAATAAATAAATAAATAAATTTGTTGCCAATCATAATACTCAACCCTTAAAGGTACAAATAAATGTTTACAATGTTTAAAGATTTATATGTAAATTTTAGTGTAAAAATTATTTTAAATTAAATATAATCTGATGAAGGTCATTAGTCAAAGTAACAATAATTTATGTAAAATACTACTAACTTACTGAGTTAATAGTTGAAAACGCATTACTGTACATCAAACGAAGAATGCAGCTGCATTTTTTTTTTTCAGTTTGTATTCTACGCTAAGCATAGAGAAAAAGGGTATTTTGAAAAATGCATCTCAGTTTATGATTGTTAGTGCTATCATAGATTGTCGCTTTTATTCTTTAATAAAACTGTATAAAAAGCTGAAACATTATTTTGTGTGAAAAGGAGAAGCATTTGTTAAATTCTTTAACGTTAAAAATAAAAAGCTGCCTTACGTTAAACATCTAATTCTTCACTTTTTTCAATAATAGAATTGTCAGTGATTTGATCTTCATGACGCTATTTCAACATAACGGAATAAAGCAACGTCGATCGTGGCTGTTACTTGAATGGGTGACCGCTGAGTAATCCCATCTTTGTATGCAGCTCGCTTACCTGGTCACTGGTAGTGGAGTCACTTATAAGTAATTAGAAGATAATGTACGAAGCCGAAATTCAAGCTTACAGGTTATTCTAATGCGAAGCCCACAATTAATTATAGTTATAGATGAAATTAAAAATGTTATAACTTTTAGTGAACATCAAACTTAATTACTGACATAAAGTCTGTTGACCTCATGGTGGAATTGTGATGCTGATTTAAACTGTTTAAATATTCCATTAATATTTTACGTGTTCAAAAGGCAATCCTTATTGCAGATATGCAATCTCATAACATTTAAGATATATTGTGAACGGAACTAGGATACAGGTTATCATTTTATGTAGGCATTAAATCGCAGCTACATAAATTATGTTACAGAGGTCACGTGTTCAATGTTAGGTCACAACACATTTGTTCATAATCGTCTGGTTAGGGAAAGTAAATGACAATGGCCGAACACTTAATAAGATCTAGTGTATAACTTAGGCCTATACAAGTTTTAGAAAAATTGAAGAGTAAATTAAAGTTAAACTAATGAAAAGTGTTAAATTTTCTTCACGAATAACAAAATCTCATGAAATTAACATATATGACACTAGATTTCATTTGTTCAAAATTTAATTTCATACATGTTATCAAACGATGGTGAACAAGCTTATAACATTAAATCGTCTTATTTATTGGAGAAGTCAGTACTATAAAATCTTATATTGCACTTAAACCCGCAAATTGATAAAAACATTATAAACGTCAAATTTTTTAGCAAAAACTAACTTAATTAAGATAGAGTATAACCATAAACATATTACAAAAACATTAAGAACCTAAAAATAAATTTTAGTTAAAAAAATTTGGAATAATTTCAAATAACAGTAGATTTTAAACTAAGAAAAATATTTAAAAATTGTGTAAATTAAAACCTTGGATGAATGATTCTGTTAGTATGAGAAATGAAAAACGCAATTTATTACTTAAGCAAGAAAAGTGATTTCATCGTAATGAATGTAAAACTCAATAACTATTTTAAAAAGAATGAAAAGAAATTGAATAGTGATATAAGAAATCTAAATCACTCATTTTATAAGGACAAGTTTCAAAATTGGGTGATCAGAAAAAAACCTGGATAGTTATAAATGACATAATAGGTTAGAAAGTGTGTAAAGGTGCAGTAATTCGGCTTAACATAAATGAGTTAGTAACGACTCAGCTTAACCAAGTTGTTAGTAACGATATATTTGTTCGTTATTGAAGCAAATTAGTTCAATAAATATTTTTTAACAGTTGTTAACCAATTAAATAAAAATAATAATTTACATGTTATGATGAATGATTTAGAGTATAAGAATAGATTTGTTATGTCAAGTCAAGAAAGTTCAATGTATGTTCATAAAGAAAAATAATAAAAGTAATAAATTCATTTATACATAGTAAATCTGCAGGAATTGGTGGAATTAGTTCAAATAAGATAAAAATCATTTACACGAACATATTTGATGTTTTAACGTTCATTTTCAATATAAGTTTCTACAGTGGAGTATTTCCTTCAAAAATAAAACAAGCTGTAGTAATTATAATTATCAAAATCAACTCCCGTTTTTTTTATTGTAATGATCGTCAAATATCTCTCTTTCTGTTTTTTTTTTTTTTTTTTTTTTTTTTTTTTTAATAATTGAAAGAGTAATGAAAGAGAAATTAGTAAACTGTTTAGATAAAGATAAATTTGTTAATCCTGTCAAATATAGATCCAGAAGGGGTATAAGCACAGAACTTGCTCATCTAAGTTTTATTAGAATATTTTCTGATGGAATAAAAAAAAAAATAAAATGGTAAGTGGGCTTTCCCTGGAATTAAAAAAAGCATTTCATACGGTAGATCATAATATTTTATTAGAAAAACTTTTCAATTATGGAATCAGAGGGCCAATTTTTCTTTGGTTTAAGATTTTTTTGCAGAATCGTGAGCAATTTGTTAGGATTAACAATAATTTAAGTGACATGGGTTTAATAAAAAGTGGAGTACCTCGAGGGTCAGTTCTGGGGCTGATATTTTTCTTATATCTGTTAATGATTTATGTTATGTAATGTTTATTGGTAAATGACAGTCTTTGCCGATGATACAGCTTTGTGCTATGTAGATCACTCTTGCAAAGTAATTAAAGAATCTACGAATAGCAATTTAGAAATATTGAAGTGGTGGGTTTAAAAAAAATTTAATGGTATTAAATACAAAAACGAACAACATATTTAAATTTTAATCCAAGGGGCAAAACAATATATGATGACAAAGTTATTTATAAGTGTTTAGTTTGTTTGCGTGATAGTACATAATGTGTCATTGAATGCAAACTAGTTAATAGAATTGAATTTGTTAAACACGTATGAGTAATATTAGATCTAATTCTTTATTGGAAATACCGTATATCTTATTTAAACAGTAATTTAAATTTGTCTATTCTCTTCTTTTATGTTTTTCGTAATGTGTTTTGCTCACGTCCTAAGAAATGTGTACTTTGCCCTAGTTCATAGTCACATCTCATATGGAATCACTTACTGGGGTTGATCCTACCTCAGTAATCTACAACCTATTATTGTTCTATAAAAACATGTAAATAGACCTATTTGTAAAAGTAAGAGAAAGGAATATTCTTGGCCTTTATTAAAAGAGAAAGGTATACCACCCCTAAGATACATTTTTGCTTATAAAGTTCTAAAATTATTTTTTGAAATAAGTAGTAGTTTTACAATCGGTATAGACAGGTATCAGGGAAGCTTAAGAGAACAACATACATTTCAATTACCGAAATCGACACTAACCTATTTCAAAAACACTCTTGAGTTTTTTGAACCAAGCTAATTTAATGAGCTACCTCCTCATGTTAAAAATTGCAAATTACAAAACACATTTATGTGGGTGTTTCGTAATTGTTTTATTCATTACCTTGTGTAGAAAATATTATTAAATATTTATTATTATTTTACTATTCTACCTTTTATTTCTCTCTTTATTGCACCATAATTGTATGATTGTTATGTGAGTGAGTGAATGAATATTTGTTTATAATGTAAATTGGAAGAGTAGGTAGGTGTTATCTAAATATCAGTAGACTTATGTTATGTTGTAGTCATAATCAAGATACATTTGTATTACTTAGCAATAAATAATCGTTACTGTTTTGAATCAATACAATATACTTAATCAATTTAAACATTTGTTAACTTGGGAGTTCAATAAAAAATCTTGTATTTGACTGATTGAATTACAAGCATGTACTGGATCTTCTAATCAAGCTTTCGTGCCCTAGAGGTCCTATGTTTTCCATAGGTTAAACTTTTAGTTTTAAGTTTATATTTTATCTAAAATTTTTGTTTGCTAATTAAATCTATGTATTACATTTTTTTTGTAATTGTTATTATTTGTTGGAATTAATAAAATTTTTATTTGAATGTTAATGTATTGCAACTTATTATTATTTTCATTATGTTTGTAAATATATGTAAGATAATAGTAGTTGTAATAATAGTTTGTGGTTTTTGAAGTTGTTGCATTTTAGTTTTGATTTGGTCAGTCCTGAGGATGAAGAATGTGCGGAACTTTATTTTAATCATTTGTAACTATTTTATAAAAAATACATGTAATGTATTTAAACCTAATGAAAATAAACGTATTATTATTATTTAATCATAGCAAAATATTATTGACCACTCTTCAATTACAAAGATGACAGAGACATTTGTAACCAATATATCTCACGTGGCTATAAACTAGTGTAAATTTGGCACCAATAACTCCAACTTATGACAGGTTTACATTTAATTTAGTACAAACAGAATGAAAAACTCCTCGTAAGTATTATTTACAGAATTTCTAAATTATTTAATGGTCTTTTGAGAGACTATATCAGAATCTTGTATTCTATTTTGATTAAACAGTTTTATATTTATTCTATGTTGAAGATGGAGCTGTATTGGTTTTCTGTATATAATTGTTAAAAATAACACAATTTAAACGAATAAACACTTTAATAGTGATGTCTTTCGATATGAAGGCTATCATCGTCAGACACATCGCAAATAAAATAAATAAAACAACATATTTTATTTGTGATGTGTCTGACGATGATAGCCTTGCTATCGAAAGGCCTCACTGTTAAAGTTTTTATTGGTTTAAATTGTGTTATTTTCAACAATTTTATATTTATGTCATCATTATAGTAATCTGTATATTATATAAATTTTAAATAATTTTGGTTACTCAAAATGAGCAAATTTGTAATGATTAGTGTTAATATATTGATCTAGATATTAAAATGATGATGATATCAACTTTCAAAAAACAACTTATATGATTTTAAATTAATGTAAATAATCCAAACATGTCACAAGCAAATGAAAACTGAAAACTTTGAGAACTCAAAATAATTAATTATTTTATCTACGAAACTCTGTAGATTAATTTTGTTAAACAACCATATATCGATAAAATAATAAACTATAAATAAAATGATCATTGTAAAATACATACTACATTCAAATCAGTTCATACATATACTTGTATAGGACATGTTTTGTTGAAGTAGTCTCTTAGGTAAAGTTTAAGTGCTTTAGTGAACTAAATTAATCATCTGCCAAAGGGTAGAGTTTAGGGCCTCACATAATTGAGCTAAACTTTACAAAATGTGGGTCTCATTTTACCTTAAACTGTGAACTATTCAATAACTTACATTCTCTTTTAGGTTTCTAATGATTGATTTAGTACAATTGGATACGTACTTTTAAAATTATGGTAATCAGTTGTTTATTTTTATTTATTGAACAAATTTGTTCAGTATCGTAAATATAATATAAATACGTAGTAAAATATTTTGTTAAATTCTATTGTGAATCCCTCTGGTCTGAGGAAGATGAGCGTGTTTCATCGAAATATATCACCAAAATATTTTTGCATTTTGTACTTATGTTATGTGATGTTTACTTTACTGTAAAACATTTTGACTCAGTGAATAGCAGTAAGTTCATAAATAATATTAAGTTTCTAAATACAAATATTATTTGATTTATTCCATTACAAAAATTAATCAAATCTACTGGCAATATAAGAAAAAAAGAGGCCAAGAATTTAAGAAGATAACTTGACTGTAGTTTTAATTTTATTTTATAAGTATATAGCTTTCATAAATTACAAACTATATAATAAATTACATATAATTACACCTTTTAAATTAAATCATTAAATTAATAAAAAAATTTTTAGATACATTTGTTTCATAGTTGTTTGTACGCTTAATAATTTGCAAACACGATTTTCTGAGGAGTTCATCGATTTATATTTATGTAACTGTCTAAGAGTTTTCTACAATTGTATGAGTAGGCTGGGAAAAATAGTTTTTTATTTAGGATGAGGTATCAATAAACACGTGAAGATGACAGGAGTTTTATATCAGTTGAAACATTGTATAAGCATTAAAAACACATGAAGTATTGGAAATATCCGACAAATTAGCCAATAAGATAACTAACTTAACTATGACTTACGTGTTTCGTGGTTACGTGGTAATTGGAAAAAAATTATTTTTTTTACAAAAATTTTTTTTTCTATAATATGATTCTCTATCTAATTGTGAAGAGATGAAATATAATAATAAGCTATATTAGGCACAATTTCACCTTGAAATTTACAATTTTATAAGTTGCTGCAACCTTTGTTATGGGCATTTTGCTTGGAAAGGTGCACAGTATTTGTAGTGGATTTCAAAATATTGCAATAAACCTCAACCAATATTCATGCATAAAATATTATAGTCTGTACTGTTTATTTTTTATGTGGAAAATTTATAAATAGAGTTTTTTATCTTTGACCAGTAAAAAAAGTAATGTCAGCTGATTTTTTTATTATTTTTGTTTTGCTAACTGCAAGTGCAGTGCTTGTTTATCAGTCACTGTCAACCTGTTGTAGTGAGTGTTTATGTAAGTGAAGTTTATGTAGTGAAATGGGTAGAAGAAAGAACAGTAAAGTTTCTTTGTCAAAAAGAAATTCGAAGAATGTTTCAAAGAGGTAAGCTATGGATTGGAAATGCATTATAGGATTATAAATACTGCAAAAAATAATTCAAAATAATAATAAAATAATACTAAACATAGTTGTATATGCACTAAAATACTATCATGTCAAACATAACTAGCCTACAATGTTATAAGGTAACTAACTGCAGATGATTATTACATTAAAAACATAATTTATGTAATGCCTAACTTTAGTCGCTTTTATCCACTAATAATATTGTTCGTGTTTTCAGGAACATAAATGGATATTCCAAAAGAACCGGAAGACATAGAAGAATGAAATTTTTTGTGTGTGCAATAGATGATATTTCCTACATATTCATGTATTTTGGAACCATTTGGTTAATAAATTGTTATTTTTTTTAATTAAAACTTGTAAAAATTAAATAAAATATCATAAAATAATAAAAAAATACAATTTTGTTCAACTTCCCTTTACGCTATAGTTATGAAAATACATGAATTTGTTATAGGTTTTATTATCTTCAATTTAAGACCCTAAACATTAAAATTGGTTGAGTACTTTTTACAGAATATCAATTTTAAAAAAACCGTTAACTTTTTTAAAAAATAACTTTTTTGTCAAAAAAACAAAAAAATTTTAGTCAATCACTATATTTTTTACCTAATTAGTATACTAACAACACAAAAAAAATGTTTAAATAATTTAAAAATCACAAATAAAAAAAATTTATTTTGGAGTGCCGAATCCCCTTATCAAAAGGTAGAAACTCTTTACAGAGTGTTATGTTCACGTTAGATAAGAACTTTTTAAATGTAATTAAAACATAAATGAACATTTAAAAATATGCCAATTATTACACCACTTGACTACGGACCCACTGCCTTAGGAACGAATGTCGGAACAAACATGAAACACACTCAGGTAGTGAACTTAAAAATTCTCTTATGTGCTTCATTGTAAATTATATATAAAAAGTAAAAAAAGTAAAAAGTAATAAAAAAAGTCGCTATGCAAACTGAATATTCGTACTTAATTATCACTAAGTCACTAAATATAGCTGTAATAATGCAATAATCGCCTCCAATGTGTGTCCTGCAGTGTCAATAAACACATAGTTAACCCACATAAAGCTGATATATTATAGGTAATTGCTTTGCTGTAAACTGCCACAAGCTAGTGTTAATTGGTGCCTATTAACATTGCACTTACCTATTGCTCAGTTAATTGCTGTTCATTAAGATTATACCTGTATAACCATTATTATTAATTTTTCTATTATTAAAGGTTGTATATATTTTACTAGTAATTAACCTTATGATGAAAACAAGTCATATTTGAAATTATTTTAATATTATTTTGTGATCCTGGCAAAAATATAATGTTGCAAAGTTATTAGCAAATGTAGAGGTATGTACTTCATAGTAAATTATATATAAGTGTATTCTATGTTTGATTATCAATCAGACAGGTATTGTCTGTAGCAAATCATGAATCACTAAAATATTTTCCATTACATACATATTTCGTGAGGACTTTTAACTATCTAGAAAATGTAAGAAGACAGTAATTTTACAAACAGTTTAATATTATATTATTGTCAAAGTAAATACAACTATACAATGCAAATAAAAATATATTTTGTACTATGACTCTTTATTTAGACATTAAAAATGTAGTTTTTTAACAGAAATTAATAACATGCCAAAACGTATGTCAAACTATTATTTAGTTACCAATATACCAACTATATTATGAAATATTCTTACACGTGTAAATATAAACTTTTGAAGAAGCCATTCATTTTAGTTGACTAAAAACAATTTTTTACTTTAATTGTCATTGCTAAATTTTTCGGATCTAAGATAACTGATTGCTTAAGTTGTGTTCAGGAAGCTCTACGTTGAACCATTAATTGTGATATATCTTGAATATTTACAAACCTTTTTTGTTTCAAACTTCCATCACCTTTTTTCGTCCATAGAGCAGTTTACGAACACTATCATACTGTTTAATAACTAAACCAAATCGTATGTGGGAATATTAATAAAAACTAAACTGTTAATAGCTGTAAAATTACACTTTGCGTGTATGAGTAATATTCAAATTTGTAGTCAATGTATTAAATAGCTAAACAGATATAATTCTTTTTAGTAAATAAAAAAAAAATTAAGGAATGAATAAACAAACTTTTATTTATAGTGAGGTTAGGACTATACAGACCTCTCTTCTAGTAAATCGCCTACTATAAAAAGGTGGCTATATGGTAATATAAGATTGGTATACTTTATTTTCTTTATGCTGACCCATAGAACCATAGAATTAGTTCACCATAGGAATATATTCACATAACTCAGATACAACCATAGTTTTTGACTTACTGAAGCAATTTTAGTTGGAAGTTTTTTACTGTTTTATTTTATCCACCGTAGTTTAACATTTTGTACAGTAATAACAATGTAATACATTTAAAAGTTGTTCTTTTTAATTGAGGAGTATTCAAGCGTTGTTTATTTTATTAAAACCTAAATTCCAACAATTATTAAATATGTAATGTAAAAATAATTCAAACCAAATTGAAGCCAATGTAGTTACATATTATTAACAAATAATGTGTACATATTAAATGTTATCACAATGATAAAATAAAAGAGCGTGGTTCACCGAAATCGATCACCATAATATTCGTGCATTTTGTACTTGTATTGTAATATATTTGTACATTTTGTGCTTATATTGTAATAAATTTGTGTTGTGTGACGTTTAGTTGTACTGAAAATAAAAGAAACAGCGATTTTCTAACTGTTGTCAATAAAATATTGGAACAATAAGATAAGAATGTTAAATAATAAACGAATAAATATTGAACTGTACAGGGCAACATAACATTTAGATACCTCTTTACTCTGTTTCTAGACACGTGTACCTTTATGTCATGTTCAGATTGTTATAGAATGCCAGAAATAATTGTCTTGCCACACACGTGTGCGTATTCGATGTATTCTTTTACTTACATAGTCTATATGTACTTAACTTTTTTTATATTTTCTATATAAATGGTAT